>WTSP01025295.1:0-16857 GCA_025331215.1 Actenoides lindsayi | reverse complement strand
AGCCCCCCGGCACAGCCGCTTTGCAGCCCTCGCCCAGCTCAGGTCTTCTGGCAAAAGTTGTGCCCCACATGTGATAGTCCTGCAGCTCTTCCTGGACTCAGCGTGATGCCAGAGTGCCTGTGAGGAAAGACATCCAGTACACTCTGATATTGCCCACACTTTGGGACACAGGAGCATTGCAGCCCTACAAAGAGCTTGGAGCTACCCTCAGACAGAGTTTGTCCCACATATCTGCTGGCCAGAGGCAGCCTGGGAAAAGGAGGCTATCACTGGAGCAGAGGCCACTTTGGACTCACATCCCTCACCTGGAGTCTCAGCAGCTTGGGCTGTAGTATGAGGTGTCATCCAGACCCTCTGCCGCTAGAGAGGAGGGACTGGAAACCCCAGAGCTCACAGAGAGGTAAACAGCTGAGGATAAATGGGATGACTCTTACTCTTCATCTGTTCATGATGTCACTGGTGGCTGCTGTGACCAGAGCCACAGGTCATGATGACATCAGGCCATTAATGGGACAAAGGGTGACAAGTGGGGATGATTCAAGCACCAGGGACAGGATGGGGTAAGGGGAAGAGGTGGTCACAAGGAGCAGACACAGGGTGCTACCGTCTCCTCCCTGGCAGACAGCACAATCTGGCTCTCTGTGAGCCATGGCAGCGTGCGGACAGGGACAGTGCGGTGGCAGGGAAAGGGCTGCCTGGCTGAGAACCTTCCAAAATTAAGCTAATTGCATTGCCTAGCAAATCATAACAGCAACTATGATACCTCACTCTTCTCCAAGGATGCAGAGTGGCTTTATGAGCGCTAATTAACTCAGACTTGTACAGCACGCCTGCGAGGCAGGTACCATCGGCTCCGCGGAGCAGGGGGAGTCAGTGGCCGTGGGTCCCCCAGCGTGGCAGCGCCGAGGCAGCGCAGACAGCCCAGGAGATCTCACGGTACCTGCAGGACCGGCTCTCTCTCCAGAGTGCGGTTACAGCCCAGGAGTTCCCACTCCCAGGACTCTGCTGCAATTACCCACCCCAGCTCCCTGCACGCTTGCATCCGTATTCAGCGTGACTTCCTAGCGCAAACAGAAGGCAAAGGCAAAACCACGAGGGATAGTTTGCTAATAAACAGCTACCAGCTGCAGCCCTCTGTCCTGCCCAGGTCTGGCAGAGTCTGTCTGTCCTCTCCTGACCCCCAGCTGTGTCCACTCCTCAGCTCCTGACTGGTGCGCGTGCCCTGAGCAGACCATGGGCTCTGCAGCTCCAGAGCAGACTGCTCCCAGCACATGCTGTGTGCTGGGCATGAGCAGCCTTGGGCTGCGGGAGATGGCACGCGGGGCCTGGATGCTCCGTGCGCTTGGCTCTGGGTCCCTCTCCTCACCAAGAACCACGAGACTCCGTCCAGCAAGATGCCTGCGCTTCAGGCAGTGTTCTCTGTGGTACGGAGCAAGGGGCAGAGAAGCAGAAAAATTCAGAGACAGGCACCTAAATAAAATATTTTTAAGTGAATTTCCCATGAGGTGCCAGCAGCTCTTTAATTTTATGCTGCCTTTTCTGGCTGATCATGTCGTCACTCCAGCTGGTAGGGAGAGTGGCTGCCAGCTGCCAGCAGGAAAAGGACGATGGTAACATCTCCTCTCGCCTGGCAGACCTGTACTGGCTCATCCCCAAGCACCACTCTTGACTCTACTAAAGAATGGTTTCTTGCAACGGGTAGTGAGATGGCAGCAAGAGAGTCAGCAGCAAACGTGTGCAGCTACAGATTACTGCCCTGTCCCCAGCAGGGAGTGGAGCAGCAGGTCCCAGCCACGAGGTTCACAGGATTTTGCTCAGAAATGAAGAGCCCTGATGGTCTCAATGACCAGAACTGGACGTAGCCCTCTGCAGCACACCATCCCTCCAGCCCTGCCCGGCTGGCAGGCTGGGACAGCTGTTTTGTCCCTGGAGATCACAGAACTACTGCATCGGAGATCTCTCCCTTCCTTCCGCCAGCAGCCAGCAGGAAGCGAAGGAGAAAGGCAGGCACAGCTGGCACTGGGTGCCCAGCTGGCCTCCGTCCTAATCCTTGGGCTGAGGACGTTTGAGGATATTGGAGAGAAATACCAAACATTTTGGGAAGCAATTCTTTACACGCATAGGGATGCCCTATCCTGCACCCCTGGGCATCCACCCACAGTTGATGTCAGCAGGCAAGGCACTGGGCTTGGTGACTTGCCCCCACAATGACCACTGGTAAAGCGTCGTGCCCTCCCTGCCGCTCCGTCACCACTGTCACTCCAGCAAGTGGGAGGCTTTTGTTCAGAGAGGGGATGACTGCTACAAATGTCAGCTTTAATAGCAGACTTCACCTTAGCTGGACAAAATAGCTCTTTGCCCTGTGGCAAAGCCAATGCAGCTGAGCTGCATAAACTCACCGGGTCAAACCTGACCGTTTGCAATTGCACTTTCTTAGCGCGGGGAAGAAATAGTTATTCCCCCTAATTACAAGTTAAATGCCAAATAAATGCCCTATGCTGTATAGTAATTGCAATGTCACTGAGTGATTAATTCCTGCTCTACAAGCTGAGAATCTGCACATTTGCAAGCGGTAATAACCCAGCTCCCCCAAGTTACCGAGCTCTGCACGGCCTCTCTGTCACTGGCCATTTGCTGGGCGCTGGTGAGCCAACACAAAGGGCGGTCTCCAGACTCACCAGATCATGTCTGAGCAGGACACCAGCTGACAACCACAGGCTGCTTGCTCGGCACCGCTGGCAAGACCTGTGGCTACGCCCGACTCGCGGCCAAGCCCAAAAGCCAGTGCTGGCTGCGGTGCCCCGGTGCGGGCGGTGGAGCCGCCCGGGCTGCGTGTCCCGCACGGCACCGGCTGTCCGGCTCTGGCCTCCGGAGAGGCGGGAGCACACAGGGACGGCCCCGCTCCTCATGTCCTCACAGAGAGCCTGGCTGGGCCCAGGGGCTGCAGCCACGAGCTCATGGGGCGGTGCTTGCCCCTGGTGCCAGCGCCAGGACCCCATGTCCCTCGGGTGTGCCGGAGACTCCTTGAAGCAGCTCGTGCCACAGCCAAGAGACCCATCGCAGTGCTGATCGATATGAGGCTGAGCATTAAAACTGATTCTCCAGCCGATCTCACGTTCCAGAGGTGAGCGGCACCCTCCTCCCCGTGACTTCTGCGGACTTGCCATTGTCACCGGCACCCAACGACGATGTGGCGCGTGAACAGGGGGGGTCTGGCCCCGTCGCACCCCGCACCCGAGGCTGCTGCGCTCCCTCGCCTGCCGCCGCACCCGAGAGGGCAGCTGCTGGGAGAAGGAAAGGCTTTCAAGTTCAGTTTTATATGTATATGAGGGTTTCAAACAGTGATGCTTGCTAATTACATTTTAGAAAATAACAAAAGGAAATTCTAGAGAAAAGCTCAGCATTTAGTCTTCCTCCCCCCACACACAGATTTTTTCCATTTTTTAAAGAAATAATCTTTTAAGAATTAAAAAACTTCCCAGCGCTGCTGGTACAAATGCAGCGTAACCTTGAATTATATGTAGCAGGGCTGGCTTTCATTATTTATTAGGAAGATCAATTAGAATATTCTGTTTGCAGAAGAATATAATCCAATATGTACTTCAAGCACTAACAGCTAAATATATGCTTATTTAAAAATCAATCTAAAAGTCAAGGTTTCCTTTGTAAATCCTTACTACAGATTAAAAAAAAAAAGCTTTGAGTGTTACCACCTGCTGAATGCTGTAGTCTCAAGGAGACCGTTACACATGTAAAAACATCTCAAATAGGAATTGATTGTAAAAGGCAAACAACTGCTGAACCCCCCAGCACAGAGGGCTCAAGGCCGGCATGCGTGAAGGCCATGTGGCAATGATGGGTGGGCAGCCCGGGACCCCCCGCCCCGGCAGCCACAGCCATGGCGAGGAGGGCACCGGTGGCACCCGGCTCCCACCGGCACTGGGAGCGCACCAGCCGCGCCGAGTGACTCACCGTCGGCTCACGGCATCCCAGCGGGGGCTTATTTTTCATTGACTTGCCTGGGCTGTCATGGAGCCAAAGCATCCGCCTGACAGCCCGGCCCAGGATCCGCAGTGTCCTCGCCTCTCTCCTCCGCAGCGCAGGTTTCCGAGATTAATTGTCATGTATTATTTATTGACCTCAGCCGCGACCTTGGCCCAGCGGTTCCCTTCGCCAGCCTCCGCACGCGGCGACGGCGGCTGCACCAGGAGCGGCCGCGGTCGGGCAGCACGGGCGGCACTCGGTGCTGCCAGCCCCGGCCATGCCCCAGGGCTGCCCGACGGCCCCGCGGGCAGCCCGGCTGCTCCACTCCCACCCCGCTTGGCCATTCCCCGGACGCACCAGCGCTCGCTTTAATCTCTCCCCTGCCGCAAGCCAGGCGCGGGCACGCTCAGTCAGCTTCCAGGCTCTCCTTCTTCCTTAAGCTCTTTCTCTTTCTTCTTTCATTTTTAAATCTTATCTCCAGGTAAAGAGGGTATTTGATGGGATCAAAAGGTGACCTTTAACAAGGTTAGCAGAGCCTCAAACGATATCCCTGCAAGTTCACACACACTCGAGCGTTCAAGGGAACGCTCCTCTGATCTCCTGTTCCTCGGTGGAAAAGCTGTTTCACAAAGATCTCTGCCAAAAGTCCGTGCGGGGGGATGATAAAACTTTCTTAAAAACCCAGCACCTAGAGCTAGGCACGGGTTGTCCTCCAGCTTCTGAGAAAGCAATCATTAAAAACTTCTGAGGCATTTCTTTCTCCACTCAAGCTCCAAGCCTCTTGCCAATTCCCTGTGTCTAACAGATTCCTATCCTCCATCTTTCACTTACCTAAATAAAACACTCAGACACCTCTTAGGAGAAGCATCGCTGCCATGGAGGGAGGTCGGAGAGAAACAATCATAATTAGAGAGTGATTAGTGGCTGTAAACACATCTGAACCAAGCATGGGACAGAGACCCCTCAGCTGTCCATGGGGCAGAGGTGACACGGTGGCACTGCCCAGGGACCTCTCCACCCCTGGGGGGCCAACAGCCATCATGCTGGAGCTCCCAACGCTTCCCCTCCTTGGCAGCATTGGGTCCTGCACGGGCCTGAGGTCCTCCTGGTCATGCCAGGTCATGCAGAGAGACGCCAGTGGCACGAGCTGGGAAGGGACCCCCACGCAGGCTCCCCTGTCCTCAGCTGAGCTCGCCGGTACCTCTGCCTGTGGCTGGGCACCCGAAGCGCAGTGAGCAGACGGCAGCGGTGGGTGGGCAGGATGAGACCAGCGTTAATCATTTCCGTGCCACACTACACGAACGCAGCAGCACGCAGCCCGCGCTGCTGCCAAGCACTGGGCATGGCGGAGGAGGGCACGGGCGGCCGGCTCTGCGCGAGAGCCGCCTGTTCAGCGCAGGCAAACCGCTGCTGAGAGCGGGTCCCCTCTGCTGACGAGAGGTGCTGGCTCTGGGTGCTCTGGGACAGGGCGCACCGAGCCGTGCTCCCACCTCCAGCCTCCTCCTGCACACACGAACCAACCGCACCATGCCGCAAAGCCTCCCCAGGCAGGCCAGCAGCCAAGGGGTTAAAGAGCCTCGTTATTCCTTTCATACCCGGGCTCCACTTATTTGCAGAGTGAATTTCCCAGAAGCCAAGGCTTTTTACTAGTGGATCCGCTGTAGAACCATGTTATTATAGATTGCAAGTTCCTTAAAGGTCAGAGAACACAATACAATTGAATCATAATAGTGAGCATAGCGACTTGGTATTTTACTACAAAAACCCATAAAGCAGATAGTTTGTTGCAGAGAAACATACGTTGTATAATAAAGTCAGTGTAATTGTCTCCAGAAACAAACAATCAGTTTAGGAGAAAAAACAGTCCGGTAATTGCGGGCGCTTGGCGCAGCCGCCAGCAGGGCCAGGCACCGCAGGGTACCCGCGCGGGGACCGCACGGCTCTGTTTCACAGGTTGGGTTACAGTACCCACATGCATTGCAGAAGACCACGTAGGGAAATAAACAATTTCCAAGTGTATCGTTGAGAGACAAATATTCGATACTTCATTTAATGTATGGTTTGCGGTTAGCGGCCAATCTAAGACAATGCCGAGCGGACCGTGTTTCACACCGCTATTAAGGAAATGCAGAATTGATTGTGAGATGATTGAAGATTTCTGCAGAGCACAATTCCCAAGTCCGTGATGACCCCTCCTTTTTTTTTCTAATTTGCCTGTAATCTACTCAGACAAATCCTTTTATCACATGTATTTCCTCTCCAAGTTACAACCGGCGTGATTAATCACTTAACTTTGCGGTCCTACTTACCCTGCTGTACGCTCTAATTTTTCTTCCTTTTAAAATGGTTTTCCATCCCAAATAAACATTTCCTTTTTAAGCCCCTTTACTCTGTCCTGCTGCAACTTGCTGTTAATAACCAGCGAAAGGTTTCCCCAGGACATGCCCAGCAGCCGCCGGCCCCATCCCATCCCGTCCTGGTTTCGCAGCCCTTTTGGGGCACCGCTCATCACCCCGCTCCCGGCTGCAGAGGGGCTCAGCCTGCCCGCGGGGAGAGGAAAAGCACAAACCTCTTTCTCCAAAAAGTCAGGCGCTTGTCAGACCCTGGGGGGTCGCAGCTGCTCTGCCAGCCTGGAAATTCTCATTTGGTTCTAGATTTAATCTTGTAATGAAAAAGGAATTGGAACCAGCACAACTGTTTTAACCTTCCCTAGTCACAGAAAGGGGAGGAAAAGTAATTTAAAAAAAAAATAAAAATTGAATACACAAAGCCACGTCTTCGCTCATCCACCTTCGACACCCACGTCGGCTGCTCGCCGTCCGGGGAAGAGCGGAGGAGGAATGCCAGCTCCCGGCTGTCCCAGCCAACAGCGCCGAAACACACACAGAAAAGCAATTAGATTTAAATCTAGTTTCCTCTTTCTACCTCGCCTTTCTCTTCTCTCTACTTAGATGCTCTTCAGTGTTGTAACTAATATGATTTGTGTTTAGCACAGCGTGAAACAAGAATGATTTATGGGTCTGTTAGCACTCCGCAGCTACCTGACGCCCTCTCAGACCCCCAAAAGGGCACTCCAAGAGCAGATTGACGAGAGAATTCTGGCATTACATGTAATTATTTGTATACCCTGCCCACATAATCACTGTTATTCTGGCTCTCACCATGCCTGTATGCTTTCCTTATGCCACGCTGGGCTCTGCTTTGGGAGAAAACCAGACTAGGACCTTTGGCCAGCCCCAGCCCCTGACACCCCGCACCGGCCACTGCCCACGCTGCCTCCACAAACAGATCTGCTGGGCTTAAATTGATGCTTCAGCTCAGATTAACTTGTACCTTCACTAAAACAAATATGGGCTCAGTGTCTGCATTTCATTACCAACAGCTAATACGAAGGCTCTGTGCACTTGGCAGCCCGTCAGACCCCGCTCCCCCAGCTCATTCGGGCTGGCTCGGTCACTCAGGTGCCAAAGTCCTATTGAAAGTCTCTGGGACGGGTCAAATTTTACCGTGGCTTCCAGGAGCAGCTCCATCAGCGATGATCCCCGCGCCTCTGCGCCAGCAAGTGCCCTTCATTAATTCTTAATGCTGCCCCAAGTACATCGGCATCCTCCCCGGCTGCAGCCCCCCTGCGCAGGGGGCACGCCACCAGCACAGCTCTCTCCCTGACTTCAACATATACATAAAGAAGCCAAATGAAATAATGAAAGAAACTCATTTTAATGCCACAGAGGGAATTGTTTTATTGCTAAAGCAGCAAATAGAACTAATTGAATCCGCTAGAGGAAAAAAAAAAGATGCGAAGGAAAGGAAAGGAGAGGAGAGGTGCAGTGCACAGACGGAAAGGGCGAACTGGAGCCTGAATATTCATGGGCCTGGAAACTGCAAACCCTTGAATGCAAAGTATCTTCATAACTGATAATACTGCCAATGGTGATGCATGCACCGTGCTCGGAGAGAGGGAGACGGGAATGTTTGCATTGACAAGATTTCTTTTTCTTAAGTAATATTATGGAACAAATTCTCCGGTTCATTAAGCTGCTCTGCACCTCCCCGGTATAACAGAAGAGCCTGGGAGTGAGCACCAGGGCCGGCACGATTCCCACCAGGAGCCAAGCACAGGGCGAGGCTGGGCAGGGCGAGGTGCCCACGTTGCCCATGTCCTGCCTGCTGGTGGGCACCAGCACCCCGAGGAGCTCCAGCACCCCACGTTCATGGGCAGCAGTCACCCCTGGGACTGTCCTGCTGCCTGGCAGGGACGGGCAGGTGACCGGGCAGCTGCCTGATGGACCAGGGGCTGCAGAGGTGGCTGTGACCCCGTCCCTGCAAGGCTGAGCACGGGCCAGCATGGCTACGGAGCTGGGGCACTTCATCCCAAATCACATCCCATGTCACATGCCACCAGTTAAACCCACCACAAGCTTTTAAGCTCATTGTTTTCAGTGAACCTTCGTTTTCAGCAGCAACATACATATTAATATAGGGGGGTGTATTTTAATTAAGGCTGCATTCATGTTCTTCATTACAATACTAAGTCATCCAGCAAGAAACACCACGGATATAAATCTCGTTAATGAAGGAGATGCATATTCTGCACTGTACATTTAAGCGCAGGGGCACCATTGTAAAAAACGACTGTTCCATGAAGTGCAAGGGGGTGCTCTGGGAGGAAAACTGGATTAGAAATGCAATTTATACTCTGAAGGGCCACACAACATTCATTCAGCACCACCACAAGCACGAGTCCCAGCCTGCATCCCAAAGGCAAAGCAAACAGCCTGTCGTACCTCGCTCTTCTTCCCCCCCCCAGAAAAACCCAAGGCCCAGACAGGCTGCACAGGTTTGGTGGTGGCATTCACAGTGCCCAGGCTCTGGGCAGGACGGGAAGGTCTGCAGCAAAGATCCCCCTCAACAGGAGCCGCAGGACTTAGGGGCCCCCCTCTGCCCCAAGCTGGGGTGAGTCACTGGGCACCCAGCACTGGTGGTATCACAGGGCTGAGCTCATCCCACGCTCGCTGGAGGACAGAGCCACAGGGTGAAATCCACCCCTCTGCAGAGCCCCCCAGTCTCTCCCAAGGCCAGCATCCCCAATCCTTGTCCTCTGGGCACAGCAAAGACCTCCAAGCTCTCCTCCTCCTGCGATGTGCTCTGAGCATTAGCAAGAGTTAATAGGGGGCACTGGTAGAACTGCGCTGGCAGCACCTCACCAGGTTACCCAGGGGAAGGACCTGGAACCAGGCAGCAGAAGACTCCCCTCCACCAGAGTGCCCTGTGGGGACCTTGGCCGGCAGGAATCCCCACTCCTGAATTCATCACCCCACCACAGTCAGCAGCTTTGAACTTAAACATTAATAAACGAGCTCCTTAAACACCCTGGGAAAGCACTTTCTCACCATTGCCTACTGCAAAAAACAGCTGAGGAGTTTCTGCTCAGGGTTTCCAAATGAACCAGCCCATGGCAGAGACACGGACGGTCTCCCCCAGAGACAACCGCATCCCAGGACTAGAGCTTTTCAGAATATTATGTGGGAACAAGGTAATAAAAAAACACCTTGATGTAACTTAACCAGCAGTGGCTCTAGCAGAAAAGCCTGTAATGATCTAATAACACATTTCCCTTGCTGCCACTCCAGCCTCAAGAAATCCAGGGTAGCTTGAGCCTTAAATCCATCCCAGCTCTTCCTTTGTCATTAATTGTTAGGCTATTTGTATTACATGTTCCACATACCAAATAGACTCCAATTTCATGGTGGGCTAGACTGCAGAAATGCCTCTTTTAATCTTTTTAATTCTAAAGTAGTATCAAACTTTAATATTTTCTAATGGAGTGTACATTTACTCACATCTAACAATATCACTACAATTTAGGAGCAATAAAAGTCAAGCTCCCGTCTGTATGATAAGCTTGCAGCTTTATTTCCAAAGTTCAATCAGTTAACCTAGGAGAGCAATAGCTTCCCTACAATGAGTAATGATGCAGAATAATATTTAGATAGAGATAAACTCTTTTTGCATAGGAAATTGCATTACAATTTGCTGGGTCTTAGAAATTCTCAGCAAGATGCTTTAGTTTACCAATGAAGTTATTGCCTCGGGCATTTTTCCACAGTGCTTTGATTTTTTCAAGGGTTTCTAGAGGATTTTGAGCTGAGTAAGGAACCTTTACTTCTCCTAATCCAGGCATGTGCAGCAGACCCAGTGGCACTGCCTATGCCCTCCTCCCAGACCGGTTCACCTGGCATCACCCGGGCACAGCAGCTGAAGAGCATCCCAAAGAGAAGCTGTGGGAAGGGACCAGACCCCATCTCGGGTGGGGATGGCAAAGTCCCAGGCTCTCTGCCTGACACGAGGAAGAGGCAGGTGGGTGCTGCCCATGCTGCTGGCCAGGGACTCCCAGGGCTCCCCGGCAACCTGGGGTCTCTGCCGAGCTCTTGCCTCTTCAGAACCAGCTCCCTGGGTTTGGGACACACACACACAGGGTTACAACAGCAATGGCAGCAGATACCAGGCCAGCATGGATTCCTCTCATTAGGACAGACATTTAATTTACCTTGGGCAACCATTAATGAAGACTGGAAAGCAAGAACACTGCCGAGTGCCTCCCCTCCACTGCCGGACCAGGGTTAATCCCCTCTGCCCATGGCATCCAGCACCAGCCACCACACTCGCCTCTGCCTCCACTCCAGATAAAGCCCCCTTCCCATCACGCTGCCCAGCCTCCCCCAGGCTCACGCCCAGCTGCCGACAGCAGTGTTTGCCTTTCTGCTGGTTCTAAGGGCTCAGGTAGAAAAGGCAGAGCCCTTTCCTGGGGTACCTCTGTGCCTCCCAGGTACTGCCTGGCCCTGCAGGTCCCAGCACCATGGAGCAGCAGGGCAGTGGCGGTTTGGGATTAAACAGGTTCAAATAAACAGCCCCAACTGAACTGGGAGGTGCGAGTGCAGACGGTGGAGGCGAGCGGCAGCAGGACCAACGCTGGTGCTCCCGGGGGGACAGACCCAGTGGGGATGAACCAAAGGCCAATTAAAGACCTCCAGCAGCAACAACTTCAGGAACCATGGTCTGCCACCAGCATCTCGTGAGTCAGCGCTTTGGACCTAAAAGGGTTAGTCTGTTTTTAAACAAGTAGGACTGGAGCCAAGTAATTCACAAGCAATAAGGTGCCTCTGTGACACACAGCCCTTTCCACCCACAGGTTAGGTGACTTCTCCTGATGCATCTGGGGCTCAGAGGTGGGTCCTGTGTGTGTGGGGGGGTGGCATCTGAGCCCCCCAGGGCACCTGAGGAGCCCCAAAGCCTCTGGAGCTCCCTCCCGTTTGGCATTACCCAGCTCAGGTGGTTGTGTCTTCTCCTCGGCTGGGTGATGGCAGCTCGTGCTGTCAGCTGCTGAATCCAAATGTGGGTTTCACACACGCTGCTGACGTTGGCTTTCCACGAGCGTGCTCGCCGCTCGGCTTAATTATATGAATGTCCATCAAGAGCAAATGCAAAAAGGGCAGAGCTGAGGCTGGAATAAAGTTATTTGCAGATGTGGATGAACACTAGTAGAAAGCATATTATATTACTGTGCCCATCTCAATGCAAGATGAAAGAAAATATGCTCTAAAACAGAGGAGAGCTGCGAATTCAGGCTACCAGAGCACTGGTGCTCCACTCGAATCCAAAGTGATTACGCGCTAATAAAGGAAGGGGCCAAGTCCCCTCCAGCCTGACTCTGGAGGGAACAGAAATCAGATTTTGGCTTGAGATGTGTTACAGCAATCGCCACAATACAAAATAAAGTCTGGCAGATGGAGTTATTTTTATCCAAAGCCAGTCCTGTTTAGTAGGTCTGTGACTATAACTGATGTCCTGTTGCTATTTCCTCTTCCCCCCGCCCGATCCCCCTGCCTCAGTTTCTCAAGGCACTGATGAGATTGGAGCAGACAACCATGGGTATATTTTGAGAGAATCCTACGTTACTTAGCTGTAAAAATCAGTTGTGAATTTTGCATCCACCCTCAGCATTTGGCCTGTTTATATTGCCAAATAAATTCTTTAAAGAAGTACTGTACTTCACAGGAGAGCTTGTCAAGGTAAATACCTTCATTTACATAAAATGTGACTAGCAATTGAAATGTTAAAGCCATAAAGAGCAAGTTTATGATCCATCCTTGATGCCTGGATGTATAATATGACAAGGGGGAAAATAGTGAGCCTTGCAACGTTTACTAAATTGGTGTGTTGACTCTGGGGATGGAAATGGGAGATTTGAAAAAACAGGTTGGAGGGGTTTTTTGAGGTTGAGGTTTTTTGGTGTTTTTTCTTTTTTTTCCCTCCTCTTTTTTTTTTCCATAAATATGAATCCTTTCCACAGCCTTCAAACAGTTGGCTCTTAAACACTTTCCTTCAGCTTGGAAACAGCAGCTACCTAAATAAACAAACAGACAGCAGGGCAGGGACCTGTGTGGGAAGGGGCTCCCTGGCACGTGGCGCTCCCAGGATGCTCGCCTCGGGTCACGGGAGGACAGGACCCTGGCCAGGGTGGGCACGGGATCCTGGCCATGCACTCCCATGCACCGCTGTCCCCTGAAAGAGTGGAAGTGGAGAGTGATGTTCCTGTGCCATGACGTATGGCCGGGGTCCGAGAGGTGGCTCCCACAGCCCATTGCACTGAGGATGCTGAGCTGCTCCTGCATGCTGCATGGGGACGGATCCTGCCTGGGCCTCTCTGCCTCCCACACTCCAGGAGCAACACCAAGGCCAAGTTCTGCTGAGGCTGACCCCCTGCCTTTGATCCAAGCAGGAATTTCTCACAGTGGTTGAAAAGACTCTTATAATTTAGGGTTTCCTTTTAAACTTTTGAAAAGGGAGGGGAAACCAATTTAAACCACTTCAAATCCTAAATAATACCTAAAAAAAAAAAAGTGAGTAAGAAGGATAAAACAGACTGCTGCCTACATACATAGCACAGTGAAATTATAATATCCACACTTAATGCTCTGGAAAGTTTGTTCGCGCATGTTCCTCACCTGAACTCAGTACGAACGTTCCAGCCATTCATTCATACTCGTACCCTTCTCAATTCATTGAAACCACTTCAAGCAAAAATCATTTGAAAGAAATTACCTCTGTGTACTGCACCACAAGCAGTGAGCAATGTCCCACATGAGCCTCTCCAGCCCCCAAAGCAATAAAATTTCTGCTGAAGTGCATGATATAATGACTCTGGGAAAAGGAGTCCCCATGACAACAAGAGGTAAGAGAAACCCATGAAAAGCAAAAGACTCCGACCTCTCTCAGTACAAGGTGTCACCAATTTGTACTGGAATTTTCACTTTGAAAATCAAAGCCTTTGTCCATAACTTTCTTTGAGAACCTGTTGTTCCTCCTTTGCTAGTCTGGGCTTCGAACAGAGCCGAACAAGCCTCACTAAATCAGAAGCCAAGCAAGGGTCAGGCTCATCATTTAAACCCACAAATGCAACCAACTGACTCTTTGCCTTTCTCCTCTACAAGGGGGCTGTTTTTCCCCAGGCCTATTTTGGGGGCTTTCTGTAGCACCTACATGCTTGAGCTACGCTGCATTCACATACTGAGCAAAGCTCACAAACCTTGACACTACAAATCACACTTAAATCATTATCAGCAAAACACTGGAGCATTTACTCAGTGAATCATCAAGCAAAGTCCTAGAGAAAGAGTGTTCTTGAAAATGCAGCACAAGGATTAGATTATTTCAAGACTGGCAATGCAGGACAGCTCCCTACATGCTCCAAAGGACCTGCTCTCACAGCATCCCAGCACGGTGGGGCTGGAAGGGAACTGGAGCTGATCTGGTGGCATCCCCCTGCTCCATCCAGCAGGGTCACCCAGAGCAGGGGGCCCAGCAGCGCAGTGTCCAGCCGGGGTGGGAATCTCTCCAGACAAGAAGACTCCACAGCCTCTCTGGGCAGCCTGGCACAGCCTCCCACACCCTCACACCAAAGAAGTGTTTCCTCAAACATCCCAATCCTTTGAAAACTAAGTAGCACTTAAAAAGGGCTATTTAGAAAAGATGCCCTCAAAGATACAATAGCATTAAGAATTTACCCACCTGTGTCACGATGGAGGAGTCAGTCGAGAGATGGGACAAAGCACTCCGAGGCTGCAAGTCCTTAGAGAGGAAGCAGTGGAGATAAATCGGTTCAGCGCTCGTGGTCTCCATCCTCTGGTGTGGGGAAGCATGCCTGTCACACCCAGTTTATGCACAGTGGTCCTGCTGCCAGGGTAGGGTTGCAAATGTCACTGGCAGTGCCACGGCGTTCACCGTTTGTACCCAGCACAGACAGCACTGCGCGGCTTTCCTGCAAGCACAGATTCCAGATAAGAAACCAAAATTATCTAGTTGCTACTTGTTTATGCTAAGCTCTCTTTGAAGGGATGCTTTTATTTCGACATAATGGTATAAACGTGTAACAATTCTTATTAAGGAAAAAAAAAAAAAAAGAGCAAAGCCCACAAAAATCAGAACTTAACAGGGGGAAGTAAACAGAGCTCAGCTTAGCGCCGTTAATCTTACCCCAATTGCCAAGGGTATTGTTAACCTTACAATGACCTGTGAGCCCCAAAATGACCTGTGAACCCCCTTTTCTCAAGCAGGTTATCAAAAACCTGAGGGAGGATGTACTGAAGTGCCCAGAGTCTCAAGTCCCTGCTATACTCTTTTGACACAACTGGGCTTCCCCCACTGCGGGATCACCCAAAACCAACTTGTGATGAAGCACCAACATTTAACTGCTACTTTAGTCAGGATTTACCTCTCGGGAAAGGGTCTTCAGGCAGGATTTGCCCATGGGAAGGTTGTGCACGTACAGAGGTCCTGCACAAACAGTCCCCAGGAGGTGGGTCAGCACTTGTTCCCCTAGTCATTAAACAAATATTTCCCTTGTCCTTGAGATCTTCCCGTTACATACACCCCTGTCTCTTGCAGAAAGCAAGACTGACCTTTCCTATAGAATTGAGAGCCAATTTATTTCATATTTTAAATTCATAATGAGATCAAAAGGGATAATGCTAAGATGACCTGGAGATCAGCCCAAGACATGAGAGATAATTGTTTCCTTAATTGCGATACCCGAATTAAATTACTCTTGCACTCTGTGTACTCGGACGATACGGAAAAGGGAGACCTCGGCAGCCCCTGGTCATTAATATTCCACCAGCAGGTCTTGCAGGAGTAGGGGAGGTAAGGTCTCAGCTGTAGGTCAGGCCACCACATCCCTGCCTGTCCACGCTCCTCATGCCACGGTCTCCACTTTCTGCTCCCAACAGCCGCTCACCGGTGCAGTCGCTTGTGCCGGAGCCACCAAATCCCGGGCAGGGTCAGCTGTGCTTCATGCTCCTCTTTCTAGTAATTCAATTTAATTCTAGTAATTCAATTTAATCTCCACTTTGGGTGGGGGAAAAAAACCCCATGCGTAGACTGAGGGGTGTTTAGAGAAGGACCAGGAGCTGCACCCATCTCTCACTGGAGAAGGACATCTGAAGTCATTCCTTTTTTGCTTAGAAAACAGATGCTTTTCTTAAAAACAGCCAACTGCTCTGTATTTTGGAAAAATAAGCCACGTTGCTTGTCGGGAAACTTCAGCTCAACGATAGAGAAACCAATGAATTAGGGCTTATCTAACACCCGCAGGCAGAGGGACGGGTGCTTGCTTGATGGAAAACCAAAGCCATCAGGCTTTACCAAAAAGGTTTGTGTTACGAAGGCTTGAAAAATTATTGCCTGAGGTTTTAAGGGGTGGAAAAACTGATAGTTAAAGGCTGGCTGGGTGCTTATAAATGTTGCCAGTAGGTAAGCAGAGTCCTGCCGCTGCCCTCTCGTCCCTCTCTAGCACATAGCACACTCAGTAAGGTGGTTATAGCACCTACAGGCTGTTCATTAAGCATTTGCACTTAGGTTTTGCAGCTCTGCTGTTTGCCCAGTGAGTGTTTCATATACAAACAGGGAGTTATTTACTAATTGAACACAGACAGGTCCCTCTGGCTGAAAAACCCTTTCCTGGATGCAAGGCTGCAGCTCCAGGGATCACGGTCACCGTTCTTCACCCTGTCATTGGAAAGCTGCATCTTGACCTTTTGCAGGTATCCTCTTTCCAAGCTCTAGTGAAAAACCAGAATTATTAAACAGAATTGCAAGTATAAGCCCCCAGCTAACCACGATCGTTTGGTTTGGAAATGCAGGTGGACGTTTCAAAACGCAGCAGGAGATTTTTGACTTGAGACTCCCCCCCGAAGAGTCCCCGATTGCCAGGAGCAGGCACACACCCAAGATACTCCTGTTTGTCCAATCTGTTTGGAAAACTTGGAAGGGTGTTAATAACACAGAGAGATCTCACCACACTGCTCCCAAACTGGAGTCACAGGCATTCTATGGTACTGTCAGAGAGGCCAAAGGGGACATCAGTCTTGGAGCAATTTCTTTGCAGGAGCACAAATGTCCTTTTTTTTTTTTTTTTTTTTTTCTTCTAGGACAGAAAAACTTATTTCCTGAACCCACCCCTATATAGCAAGAAAGCAACATGGCTTGATTTTAATGCTTATTTGGACAAGATGCTGCTCCTGCTCAAAATTTCTTTTACTGGGGGTTGGTTCCCAGCTTTAAAGAGTCCCAGCTGCAGCAAAACACTCTGCAAGGGCCAAGTCCTTCTTTGCCTTTGTCGTTATGGCAGAGACCAGGCATGTGTGTCGTGCCCATCCTGAGGCTGCTAAGTTCTATCATCATAGAATGGCAGGGTTGGAAGGGACCTCTGGAGAGCATTGAGTCCAACCCCCCCTGCCAGAGCAGGGTCACCCAGGGCAGCCCACACAGGAACAGATCCAGGGGGGCTGGAAAGGCTCCAGAGAAGGAGACTCCACA
>WTSP01025293.1:2998-30924 GCA_025331215.1 Actenoides lindsayi | reverse complement strand
TGTTCAGCCTGGAGAGAAGGAGGCTGAGGGGAGACCTTCTGGCTCTGACAGCTCCTGACAGGAGGTTGGAGCCAGGGAGGGGTTGGTTCTTTCTCTGCTCCGGGGCTCTGGCAGCTCTCACTTGGCTGACACTTCTCAAGCAGGCAGCTGCTCTCCTTCTGCTGAAGCAGCCTCCCATTGCAAAGGCAAGACGATTGCATTTTATACCTTCCCAGCTCTCATTTGCACTTCTTTGGGGAAGACGATAGGGAAAGTTCCACCAGAGCAGCTGCTGTCTCACTGGCTTTTAAAGGAAAATGAAACAAACCCCTCCGTATTTCTTTCAAGTTGTTTGGGTGCTAATGAAGCGTGCCAGGCTGACCTCTCAGAAGGCTGACCATTGTGTGTCTGCAGAAATGAGGATGTTATAAACCGTGGAGGGGCAGTTTTTCAGGGTCCTCCTTTCTGCTGTTCTGGTATATACCCCCAGCTGGGGGGTTACAAGAGCATAGCCTGTTCACCTAGTTCCCACCTGGTACCCCAATGTACCTGCTGCTCCCTCCAGGAACAGCAAAGCTTGTCCTGGGTAGGAGCCAGCGGATCACAGAATCACAGGAATGGTTTGTGTTGGAAGGAAACATAAAGATCACCTTGTTCCAACCCCCCTGCCATGGGCAGGGACACCTCCCACTAGAGCAGACTGCTCAGAACCCCATCCACCCTGACCTTGAACACTTCCAGGGATGGGGCACCCACAGCTTCCCTGGGCCAGTGTCTCACCACCCTCACAGTGAAGATCTTAATGTCTAATCTAAACCCACTTTTTTTCAGTTCAAAACCATCATCCCTCAGCCTATCACTACATTCCCTGATAACGAGTCCCTCCCTCTTTCTTCTAGGCCCCCTTTAAGTACTAAAGGGTCACCAGAAGGTCTCCCTGGAGCCTTCTCAGGCCGAACAACCCTGAGTGTCTCAGCCTGTCCTCACAGCAGAGGGGTTCCAGCCCCCACATCATCTTTGTGGCCTCTTCTGGACCTGCTTGAGCAGGACCATGTCCTTTCTACGCAGGGTCCCCAGAGCTGAACACAGTTCAAAGGACTTTTTTTTTTCCCCCAATGAGGCTCCCTGCAGAGGTGACTGTCCCTCTCGAGGGGACAAGCTGCTCCCCGTGATCAGGCCAGGGTTGGCCCATCTGCTCACACATCAGCAGCTCGAAAGCTGTTTCAATCTTACCGTCTTGCCACGGATGCCGCAGAGGGTTTTCTTAGGGCGAGCCTTTCTAGGACTGAAAAACCCCCCCAATCCTGTGGTGAAATTATACGGAAAAATGTCTGCTGACTTTTTAAGAATACATACAAGAGAAACCTGCAGAGCAAGTGAAACCATAGGCACTGTGGTGCATAATTTCTGAAGGTTATTTATTATTATTTTCCCTTTTTTTCTTTATTATATTTTATTATTTTTGATGATATTTTATTTTCCAGTGCACTGCAGCCAGGCTGCTGGAGGGAAACCGTGGGGTGTACGTGTGATAAGGATTCCCTCGCTGTATTTCCATTGTTGTTTTTTTTAATAAATGCTGACATTAAAACTTGTCCGTTTAATGTGTTAAATCCTGTCTCGCCGTTTCTATAGCAACCAGCCGGCTGCTCATTACAGCATGAGGAATCCCAGGCTGACCTCATCAGAGTCTCCCTCGGTGGCATCCCTCCCACTCTCTCCAGTCACGCTGTTTTCTCTGTTAGACTTCTCCCGGTCCAACCTCCCCTTGTGCCACCGCACACCTGTAATCCCCTCTTCTATCCCCTGCCCCCCGGTTCCCCTCCCATCACCCCCGGGATCTGAGGATGGAAAAGGATTCCCAAGACACAGGGACTGTAGGAGACCATATGAGGCTGGTGATTGCAGAAAAGCATCATCACTGTGGCAGGAATGATTTATTTCCTTCCTTTATATTTCCTTCCTTCCTTTATATTTCTTTCCTATTTATTTTCTCCCTTCATATTTCCTTCTTTTATATTTATTTCCATCCTATTTCCTTCCTTCCTTTAAATTTCCTTCCTATTTCTTTTCTTCCTATTTCCTCCCTTTTTCTTTCTTTCCTTCCTCCCTTCCTTCCTCCCTCCCTTCCTCCCTATTTACTTGATTCTGAAGGAAGACTGTGCTCTTAAAATACCATTTAAGTATTCCACAGGGAATACATACTCACTTGTATATGCCCAACAAAAAGAGAATCCGTTTGACTTCCAAGTGTAAAATCTGCACGTTTCGCAAGCGTGCTGCCTCTTAATTGGCAGGAAGCATCTGCATCAATCATAACAAGCCACGGCCAACCCCCCTGAACTCGCCAGCTGCCACCGCAGCATCCTGCACTTCTCCAGGCACTGGTTGCACTCGGCTTTCCCTCCCCTTCCTTCCATACATCACGTTCTTTCCCTGCTTTGGGGAAATGGGGAGCAGAAACCCCTCTCCTATCAGCCTTTGTGTGTGGCAAAGGGTTTCCTCCTTCCCATCTCCTGCTGTAAAGGGGGCCAGACCCAAAGCAGAAGCAGGGCACGGAGTAAAGGGCAGCATCTCCCTTTTGGACTGGTTGAAAGGGTTATTGTCACTGTAGCCCGAGCATTTGGCAAGTCCTTGGGGACTGGCTGGAGTTTCTTCCCCAGTCTGGAGAAGTAGATGAAACAAATCAGGTATTTTTTTTGCCCCATCCCTGGAAGTGTCCAAAGCCAGGTCAGATGGGGCTTTGAGCAACCTGCTCTAGTGGGAGGTGTCCATGCCCAGGGCAGGGGGTTGGAAGTAGATGATCTTTAAGGTCCCTTCCAACCTAAAGCACTCTTTGATACTATACTTAGAGATGCAATGTGGGGTAGTTCCCCAGCACATCCATATGCCCCTGTTTCCTCAAAAAGCAGGTGAAAGCTTTTCCAGTCCCCTTCATCTCAAAGTATCTGCTGAGCTGTTAAGTCATATTCTTGAACTAATTTTCCCAATTAGCCAATCTTCAACTCTCCCATACTTCCTCCAACCCACCCATGTGTAACCAGACCTGGGAGACTCCTTCCTGCTTCTGCCTTCACCAGGTGCCCATGGTTAGTAGTTTTGAGTGTCTCCAGGTCCCTCTCCTTTAAAAGGAGAGGCTTAATTACTCTCTTTCTTTAGCCTACAAGAATGGTAATTAGCACCTTCTTCACCTCCAGCCTGGCATGGGCTTGCTGGAGCTATTAATACCCCAGAGAGGGTTGGGGTGTGCTTTCTGCTCTAGGCAGGTTGTGTTGGGATGGAGAGGACTAGCAGCAAGGAGGCCATGTCCAAGGGAAAAGGTAAGAGGGGATCCTGGTGGGTTGATAAGGTGCTTGCATTGGTTGACTTGTTTTTCTACTATTAATGTGCCCAGATGCTGGTTAATATTTGGCAATTGAGCCGTGACCTTTGGCAATTATTTGATTTGAGGGTTGGGTTTTTTTGTGGAGTTTTTTGTTTGTTTGTTTTTTCCTCTCTTTAAAGTCTGTGCAAGGGGGGAAGTAAAGCTCTTGTGTGTGTCTGGAGCCACCTAATCCAAGCAGTATCATCTTGAGCTGTTAGTCTGGTGCAGCTCTGCTAGATCTGTACTAGACAGTGAGAGACAGGAGATACCAGAGGACAAACCATGAGTTGCTGTTTGGTGTAGGTGGACAGTGTATTTTACCTATGTCTGTCTGCTCATGAGCCTTTTTTAGTGTTATTCCCAGTAATGGAAACATGAGAATTTCCTTTAGCTATTGAACCGTTGGGTGCATCCATTTATTCCTAGAGTTTGGGAGAATGGATGGAAGGGGATTTCACAGTAAAGCAAGGGAGAATAAAAGCACCTGGAGAAGAAAACTGCACTTGGGAAACCTTTGAAGAATTAGCACCTTTTCCAGTTTTCATATTCTATTTCAAGACACAATTCTGAAAGCAGGTTGTTGCTTTTTCAGTGCTGTGTGCTAACAGAAAGCACTGGACAGGCACACAAGAGCAGAGTGATGCTGAGATCGATATTCAGCTGAGTAATTGCCAGGAGAGATTCAAATGAACTTCCAGAGAATAAGGAGCACTTTGTATGATGAAGCCAACCAGAAAGGAAAGTTAATATGGATTGGATGGTACGCTGGACTAAGTTGTCTTAATTGTGGCAAGAGTTATTACAGCTGGGAGGGAACAAAGTAGTGAAAATGGAAGAAAAATAATGTCTGGGTAGCCCAGGTATATGAAAAGGGGGAGAAAAAATGAAATGTAAGAGGTGAAGGGAAACTTTGCAGGGAGATGACTCACCCTGTGGCATAAATCTATAATGAGGCAATATATTGGTGATACGTATATTTAGGGGATTCATCTCAACTATGAACAGCAGTGGTGCTTCAAACAACCCGAAAGAAGATTTAAGAGGCTATAAAAAGAGTTGGCTTCGGACGAGAGGCTAGAAACGGGCTTGAAACTGTAGACTTTAAATGCCTCAGCCGTAAGATGAAAAGTAAACAAATTGGGAAAGCGGCTCTTAATAATGGAACGGTGAATTGGAAATAAAGCTGCTTCCTCTGCCGTGATTTAAAGCTGCCTTATCATTCCCTGCCCTAGGAGGGGTTTGCATGTGCCTGGCGTAATAAAGCAAAGCTCCCTGCCAGGTTGTTGAGGCAGGAGCCCATGCTGGGCAGCTCTGTGGAAGCCACGCATTTGAACAGAGAAAAGCTGAGTTTGTAATAGTGAAGCCATAAATAAAAGGCTTTCTACGCAGGAGTCCTTTGCTCAAGGAAGAGAAATGCAGAGCACCTCCTTTATCTTGGCTTCTGGCTGCCTTGTGACTTCTGAGGATGCTCTCGGAGCTGAGAGCCGTTGTGACCTGCAGAGGAGGAAAGCTGGGGTCCCCTGAATTGCTTTTCAAAGGGGGGTTGTTGGGAGCACATCCCGCAGCATCTGAGCCCGACCTGCTGCCTTCCCCCTCAGCTGCTGCGGAGCTTGACCTGACCCGTGGCTTCTGCAAGTCCCTCGACTCTTCAAAGAGAGATTTGGGCTCCTTTTTGCTCCTCTGTGCAGCAAAACCAGCTGTGGAAATTCTGCAAAATTAGCATCTTATCACATCTGCACACACGAAAGCTCTTGGAAATGCTCTCATCAGTATGCCACGAGGCAGCAGCAAGTGCTGATAGGAAGAAACAGCCCAATACTTTTTTGCCCGTGTTCCGCCAACTGTGCCAGAGCAAAATATGCCAGCCCAGCGCCAGTTTGCTCTTGCATTCCAGATCTGCTGGAATCCCGTGCAGAATAAGGTAGAGAGCAACAACAACAACAAAATCCTGCTGGTGTAAATAGTCCATGAAGTTGCATTGGACTAGGCAGTGGCTTTGCTCTTGCACAAATCCCAGGGTACTTGGCAGCTGCTCACCAGTTGACTTTCTGTGGTTGTGGCCACAGTTCTGCATGCTCTTAACGCCTGTCTTGATGCCTTTGCACCTTATATCATCTCTGACAAAGCTAATAACATCTCGGGCTGAGTCCTGACAGCTGGATTGCGTGCCTGAGAGCCGGGGGAACTGCTATCTCTAACCCAAAGATGTGCTTTGTAAGGTGATGGCTTCATAGGACACATAACCTCAGTTCCTACCTGGCTCTTAACCTGCATCTACCCCCCTCCCTACAACAGTCTCCCAGCCTAAGTTTGGGTGTGATTTTCAGTCTGCTTTCAGCCACAGATGCAAGTCAGAGCCTTGGCTCCAGCTATCTGCTTGTCTACAGCCATGTGGGCAAAATGATTCATGGGTTAGTTGTCCTTCTGCAGCTTCCTGCAGCTTTTTCTTCTTTCAGGCGGGACAGATAGGTTGTAACATCCTCCCATTCCTCTCTGCCCAGTTTATCACCTTTTTAATGTATTGGTCCCTCAGCATTGAGTCTCCCAGGTTATTTAAACACAATGTATTTCCTGCCTCCCGCAACTGACGTCTAATTTATGAAAACAAACTGATCTTCTACCAAATCCCTTTTGACTCAGAAGGGCTGCACAAGAGATCCTCTTGGTTTAAGAACCCAAGAGCCCCAGAACCCCCAATTGCCGGAGGCTCCCAAACTGGGACTGAAATGCATCCCCAGGCTGGCAAGGGGAGAGAGGATCTAGCACAAGCCGAATGGGAGAAGAAACCAGGACTTTGCCAGGCACAAGTTGCTCAACATCATCATATTTCAATATTTATAGGATGCTGTCGCCTCTCAAATGTAAAATTGTGCTGTTATCGCCGTATGTGCAGATTTTCTACAAATGCAGATACACTCCTTCTGTAGGAGAATTCTTTCAATCCCTTCCATTATTTCCTTCATAAGCAAGCAAAGTCTTCAAGAGCTTCTCTTCATTTTCCTTCTTGCATAATAAGGATGGATTTACATTATTTTTCCCCCCTCCAGTACACAAAATCCCAGACAATGCACCCCAAAAGCGCTGCCCTTTGGGGGTACTGGCTCTGGGGAGTTCTTCCTAAACCCAGGAAAAATCTCCATCTCTTCTAACCTGGGAGGTTCACATCTTTACTAATTTGCGGAGTGCAGTGATGCCTTTTTCTTGACAGATGTACCACAGATTAATGAGAATTTCCACCTCAAAAGCTGAGGCTTTGAAAATCCCACTTTCCAAAACTGGGACTAGGGGGGAAAGTAAAATTAAAAAAAACCAAACCCACTACCTTATTGTGCTCTAATCATCATTTCTGTCACTGCTGTCTCCAGGGATGCTTTTAAAAGACGAAAAGGCCCCTATTTCTTCCCCCAGGTAACCTTGCTAACCCCAGAAAAGCTTCACCACTGGAAAAACATTGCAAGGTTGAAGCAAAACAAGCACCACACACCCCACATCCACTTAGCTGCCTGCTGATAAGGAATCTGATGTTTGCCCCCACCACCCTGGCTGAAGGGTCTTGTCATTTTTACACAAAATTATGCGGCTCTATGTTTTGCAGTGTGAAAGTTGCATCTCAGCTTAATTATTTACCCTGTGAAAATGCATTTCACTCCAGGCAGATGGCTGCTGGCCGGGACCGTATCTCATTTTCTGGCAGCCTCAAGACCTATAGGGACTGTATGTTGTACCATATAGCTGATGCTATGTCTGTGCAGCCCCAATCAATCTTCCCTTGCAGGAAGGGATCTGAGTTTTAATAGCATCCCTGTCCTTGTTTTATCAGGGACTGTCAACAGCATAAAGAAATGCCTTAATAAATAGCACTACATAAACACTGAAACCCTGTATTTACCACATTCTGTGCACTTGCTGAGCTGTTCATCATCTAATGTTACCGATGTTGCGTGGCAACCAGTGTTTAAAAGTTTGCTGACTCAAAGAGCCTCTTTACTTCAGAAGGCTTGGCGTATTTATTTGACAGCCTCTAGCTTCAATGGGTCCTTTTTCATCTTTATGTGCAGCTGACGCTTATAATGATTATGAAAACAATTTAATTCTGGTTTCCACAAAGCTGAGAATTGAGTGGGTTTATATTATTATTATTATTATTAACCACTGCAGAGTAAAAAAAAAAAAAGATTTGGGCCTGTCAACAAAGAGGACCCAGCACGTTTGCTATTTTCCAGGTGTATTTTTACATCACTCCCCATTCCATGCCAGCCTATGGGAACCTTGGTAGAGCTGCCATCTCACCCAGGTGTTATTTGGTGGTGCTCAGTGGGTGTCCCAGTGCTGCCCAGTGGCCAGAGCAGGCAGAGGGATGATGGGCAGTAGAGGATGGCATAGCTGGGGATGCAGTGTATCCCCTGGGCAGCCCAAGGGGTTGCTTGCAGCCCATCTCCTTGCTCATGGAGCTGGTGGTGTGGACTTTCAAGGTGCTTCCCCTTTGCAGCCAGGCTTGGGGGAAGTCCAGGTAGCAGCCAGATCTCTGCTCCTCTTTAGCTGTTTGTCTCAAATGGAAATGGTTTCTAGTTTAGTTTTGCTCTGTTTTGATTAAAAAAACCAAACAACCAAACATAAAAAACCCCAACAATAACAACAAAAAACTCCCACCTCACCTCAGAGGCTATCAGCATAAAACCAAAATTGGTCGTTAAACACAAACCCAGGCAATTTTTGGAGGGGTTAAGGTTTCATAGCACAGATTTATTGATTTATTTTTCCTGTAGAGAAAATATCACTGCATAGCACATGGAATTACCAGTTCCCCAGCAAAAAGCACCCAAATTCCTTGTAACAACACGGCCTTTTCCTAAAAGTCTTCTGGAGGTGTCTCCCTGTTGCTGAGGGTGTGATGCTCAGATGTGTTATGGGGCTTGGCAGCCCTTTGGGGTCAGTGTGCTACATTCCATTAATTAAATCCTGACACTGTGGCTCACAGGGCCTTTATTTATATCTATTAATGGAACGAATATTTGATTGATACTTATTTCTGAAGTTTGTCCTTCGCTTCTACATGTGTTTGCTGAAGGGTATTAGCAGTTTCCCAACTGTATATTAAGATATTGCTAGAGGACCAGACTTCAGGGCATCTTTGCTTATTCAGCCTCTCATTACGAGTTCCAGTTTTTGACATCGAGGGAGTTTTCTGCTGGTTTCAGCTACAGCCTTTGGAGAGAGATGAACTCCATGATTTTTATGCACACGGGGCTTTGGAGGAGGTCCTCTCTGAGATGGGATGTGAGTCACCTGCCTAGGAAAGGTGGGAGAAGGAATAATTTCTTATTTCAGCCACTAGAAAATGCACAGATTGTTTTGGGGGAATATTATTTTTTTTTTTTTAATACTTGTTGTATAAGTGACATCTCAGCAGAGCTTCAAAAAGAGAAAAGATGCTGGAAGTTGTGGCAACTGGGAATCCGGGTTCACAGTTGGCCTTTTCAGGCATTGTCAAGGCATATTTTGCCTCCTGCTGCCAGCTTGATGCATTGTCAAAGGATGCCATGTTTAATTAATGCTATGTGCAAAGGTTGCTGGAGAGGACACTGAGTTTTGCTTATTAAAAGGTGAGTTTTTCAATGCAGGTATATTTTAATGAAAGGAAAAGTTGTCCTTCTGTTCCCCATGGGCAGGAACATGTGGACTTCTTCCACAGACGCTTCATTTCTGTGGATTTCACAGCATCTGAGTGCTGTGGAGTTGTTCTGCCAATAGTGTTTTTTTTCCCAGATTCACCCTTTGGTGCTCTTCTTTCACTTATGATATGAAGGAAGACCCTGAGTACTGGAAATATCTTCCTCTGCTAGCTGAGGCTTCAGACACCACCTTCAATGTCCCATGCATTGCTGGGCTTTGCCCAAGCCCCTTTCCTTCACCTGGACACTTGATAGTGGTTTTGGCACCATCAGCAGCAGAAAAAAGATTGACTATCTCGAACCTTCTCTCACTTGCATCATTGCAAGGTGCAAGTTGAGCTAGAAAGGCATCCTCAAAACACAGTTCCCTGCCATGCAAACCAAATGTTCTGGTGTAAAGATGTGGCTTAATGAGCCAGACTGTGCCCAGAAAACTGGAGAAACCTCCACTCCCCATCCCCTGGCCAGCTACTGCCCAGTCCTTCACCAGTGAAAGGCACAGCTGCCCAAAAAGCCTGGACACTTCCTTGGCTACATGCAGGAAAGAGCTCTTGACCTTTATTTTTTTTGTTCAGGCTGATGGGTGGCTCGATCAACACAAATATTTAGCAGTGAGCACATTTCCAGGCAGCTGATCATAGTTATAATACTCTGCAGGTTATTTTCCTAGGCTTTTGATTCAAGAGGGTTTTGAAATCACTTCTTGTTCAGACTGATTAGTGGTACATGGCCCGATACCCTTTGTAAAGCACCGAAATAAAGAAACAAGAGCCTGAAGGTCAGGAATCCACCAAGTGGGTCCATCATTATTTTCTTCTTCAGATGCAATATTAGTAGCCGTCTTTAAGAGAAGGAATGACTTTTAATTAGGGGGCTTCGTAACACACAGTGCTTTTGGGTCCTACGTACACCTTGACAGTACTTCATCATTAACCCATGGAAAAGCACTCAAGCAAATGAAAAGGTTGCTATAGGCAACCTCCTTTCAACACTGCAACATTAATTGCAGGACTCCCTGAGTGGATCAGGGATTCCCTACCCATTAAGCAACCGCGTTGACAAGAAGGCAACAGGAGTTAAAATTAAGGAATCAACTTGAACTTTGCCTTAAAATGGCAGTGTGGGGGGGAGAAAAACAAACCCAAAAAACAACAGACATCAAAATACTCACAAACCCAACAAAACTCACAAACTTTACCTATGGCAAACCATACAGGAATTTAATTGTGTGAAAAGAACAAGACTGGTTTTGACAGAACGCAGTGGAATGAGTTGAAAGAGTAACTGAACAAATGTTTCTCAGTAGAGGTGTAATTGATACTTAAACTCAGTCTTCTATATTACTTGAGACAACTTACAGGAAGAAATTATTAACAATACTTTTTCAGAGGTAGTCTTGGTCAGGTTCTCATCCTTCCAAAATTTATTTTTTTTCTAAAGCAAGATATTTATTATCTTTTAGAAATTAATGAGTTCTTCCACATGACTTTATCCTCAAAAGTTAACCAAGTGCTGACAGATCTATAAAGCAAACTGCATTTTCTTTATTGGAGTCTGGCAAAGGATGACTTTTGTGTCATGAAGGTGCTTTGTGCTGTCCCTGGGAAAAATCATCTCATATTTTATGAAGTTATAATCTTCACCAAAAAATTGCCGTTTTCATATGCTCAGGTAAAGACTCGCTGGAATATTGCGGAGAAATCCCTGAAGGTCATCTATATAATAAGCCTTTTTTGGAAGGACAAGAAATTGCAAGCCTGGATTGTTAAGGGCAGCTCTGGAAATGGCAGTTTGTCTGGTTTTTTGGCCAGCAGTTAGTTAATAGTCAATGCAAGGTGGTGGTGAAGTTGCACTTTCTGAGGATTGTTGCTTTCTGCCGTACAACCCATGAGCATTTGAGACAAGAGCGTGAACCAAAACCGATTCTTTTCCCCCCAAAGAACTGCTTGTTACAGGTATTCTTGCATGATTTCCAGGGGTTTCCTTTCCCATCTGCTTGTAAAATTGGCTTCACACACCTCAGAGGAGCCAGACAAACCACCTGCCTGGACTTGCTGTGAGGCTGCTGAGCTCAGTCTCTGCTAGGTTATGTATTTTTATATTTAAAAATGCATCTGTGAGCAACTTGAACTAGGGCACTCGTGTATATCTCTTGAGGAGACATTGAACTCTTTCCTTTTGAATGCACCCCTATAGCTGCTGCTGAGAAAAAGGACAAAATTCATCATAAGCCAGATTTCCAGAAGGTTTTATGAGCTACTAACAAAGCCTGTACTTGCTCCATTTCCCCCCCTTCATCTTTCTAATTAAAATATAAAATTAATCTTAGTGGGATATTTCTTTCCCTGGGATCATTCTGGTATAAGGACACCCACATTCCTCTTATTCTCGTTATGCTAATTGCTAAATGAACTTATTAGCTGCCCCTAGCTTTAATTAGAAGACTTCTGGAGCTGGAGAGGGCAGCTCTGTGGGCTGCTGGGGAGGGTACCTGCAAATTGGCTGCCTGGCATGAGCTATCTGTGCTCCTCCTGTCGTGAGGGTTTTGATGTACAAGAAGGTGTCTGACCAACATCCCAGCCACGTGTCTCAGCAGAAGATATACAGTTATATGAAGCAGGTACTTTTTTTAATAAGGGCTAGGGAAGCAGCCACACAAGTATCAGCACCTTTGGCCCAGCTACTGCTGTCGTGATGGATAAGCTTTCATGGGGCAGAAACTGCCTGGTGCTTGGCCAACCATTTCCATGGCTGGATGGTGAGAATTTTCCTTCCCCAGTGCAGGCACGGACCCTTGTCTTGGACTGATTTCAGCAGCCAACTTCTGATCCTGGTCCTTCAGCCCAATGTTCAACAGGAGGAAGAGCAGAGCCCCAGTGCAACCCCTCTCAGCTGCGAAACATGTTTCAAGCTCAGCACTTAGTTTCATTTTACTTGCATCAAGAACACTGCAAAAGAATGGAAATTGATTTACTCAAAAGCTTCTTTAAAAATCTTGTCTTTATTATAAGCTTCTTGGGGTTACTGCCAGAAAAATACCACTGATTATTGTTTATGCCCTTGCCCATCCTGAGGGTTTCAGCATCAGTAGCCTTTGAGAGATACTGAACTCACCCAACAATCGTCCTAATGGACTGGAGCTTTTGTTACTAGATACAAACAACTATATATTGAAAAAAAATAAAAAATCAGCCCAAAGTGACAGTGAAGTACAGTTGGGCAGAGTTTTACTGGTATGAGTGGGGGAAAAAAAAAATTCAAACTCATGCATAGATCTTTTTCTAATGCAATCATTTGGTCAGCTTGTGAGAGCCTTTCCTTGGTGATCAGCACAGGTCAGCTTATGTAATTTGCCTGGAGAGTGGAAAAAGGCTCATTTCAGAATAATTATGAGCATGAAGTAGGGTGCAGGTCTGTCCCTTATGGGCTCTGCTTGGCCATTTCCATGTCAGCCATGATAATTATCCTGTGGGGTTTCATCAGAATACTTGCAAATATGGTGAAGGGAAAAGTAGGCGAGGTTGAAGCATCTGGCTCTTTTTTCCCCCAACTTTTTCTCAACTCTATAATGAAAAACCTCTGAAGAGTGAGAAATTATTATTACCAGGTGATTTTTTGGCAAGGATGAGGAGAGGAGGCGATTGGGTGACCAGCCGAAGCAAATAGGTTTGAGAAAGGGGAACTTTTTCAAAATGCCATTAGCAAAGCAGAGGATACAAGAAAAAACAAACAAAAAACCAATCAAACAGCAAAAAAGATGCTGTCCACAGGAAAAAAAATTACAGCTTTCAGACAAAAAAAAATTCTCAGTATGAATGAGATACAAGTGGGTAAGAAAAAAAACTTCCCAGCTTTGACCGTTCTTGTGGGGCAAAGTTGCTAGGGAAAAAAAAAATAAAATGAAAGGGCAAGGAGTTCCCATGTGCCTTGCTTCAGACAGCTCTCAGAAATGCCCAATTTTTTTGCCTTATCTTTGCTTGCTTTTGGAGACCGTCTCTGGGCGCGTGCTCCCGGGGTGGATCCATTCTGCTTGGCTGCACAGAGCTCAGCTTAATCATCTGCTGCCACGTTTCTCAGGGACCTGCTAATGAAAGACAGAGGAATAAAAACCCAAACCATCACGGCAAGATCCCTGTAATGAAATATGACTGAGCTAATGTGTATTGCCACCCGTTTCCCCGCGTAATGCCTGTGAGCAGCCTCACCCACCACGGCAGTTGGCAGCGCTGTACGAAGTGTTACCTCTCCAAATCGTGCAGCGAAGGGACTTTGTCACTTCTAGTTCCTTCACGGGTGCACTATTTGCGTTAGAGTCACCGTGGGAAATAGGGAGGCAATTTTTACTGTGTTCTCTTTAACTCTTGGGCTGGTTACCTGGGGTTTCCACCAGGTATGTGGTGGAAGAAGGAGGAATGAGGCGGGTGCAGCAATTCCCCAGCTCGCGAATGCGGCATCGACCCCTTTGGCACTTCAGCAGCTGCTGCAAAAGTGGCTTTGTGACATAAAATCTCTTTTTTTGTTGGGTTTTTTTGTTTGGTTTTTTCCCCCCTTCCGTGAAGCTCCCCACCCAGCTCAGTGCAGGAGCTAGAACCAGCTTAGGTAAGCCAGCAATGCATCTGCAATGAGCCCAGCTTTGGGGGAAAATGCCTTAATGAAAGTCTGGGGAATATTTTCCCTGCTGTGATTGCTAGCAAAGAGCCTGGGCACAGGCTGATCCTCAACGTGTGGCTCTGAAGCCAGATTTACCCTCTACAATGGCTAGAAGCCTCCAGCTGCTGGGATTGGGTTGGCCTTGCTTGGTGGTTTCTTTACCTTCTGCCTTCTTCACAACTTTGCCACCAAGAGCAAAACCCATTGCGTTGCTGGAAGAAACCCTGTGACTTCATTCCAAGTGAATCTGCATCATCCCAGTGGGCTGTTAGGAGGCAGAGCAGCTCATGAGCCCTTGGTGCTCACTGTCTGAGACCCAACAGGCTGCCTCAGGGTGCAGAGCTCAGTGCAGGTGCTGATGGCCTCGCAAACCAGAGCAAAGGGAGGGCCTCCTCCTGCTGTGACGTGTCCCAGCTCACGGCACTGAGCAAACCCTTTCCTTCCCAGTGTGTGGGCTGGGGTGTTTCCCTGTGCCGAGCTGCACGCGTTGGGTACCACGGGCAGGTTCTGATGTCTACATGTTCCTCTGACAAAGAAAATATGCAAGTGCTTTTGCCTCCTCTGATTGATGCACAGTCACACGAAACAGCCCTGACAGAAGAAGGGCTTAGCTCCAGCAACCGACTGTGTAAACAAATCCATGTCCAGGACGTGTTGTCCATCAAAACCAGCCTCTAACACCAATTTTCTGGCTTTTCCTTGTGCCAAGGCTCTTGCAGTAAGAAAGCTGTCATAACAAGCCTTTCTTGACCTGCCAAACCAGGCAGGTACTGCAAAGGTTATTATCGAAAAGGAAAAGTAAAAAGGACCCTGCTGGGCAAAAAGCTGGATGATGGGGTCATGCAGGAAGGACTTCATGGGCACGAGGAAGGCTGGAGCTGTAATCCCTGTGCCAGGGCTAAATTATAACATCTCTGTTATTTTCTGCTTTGGTCGTTGTTCGATGCAGAAAATACTCCCTCTGTTGTTAGTGTTTCCTGCTAATGAATTCCTGTTTCTCCCGTGGAAGGTGGTAGGTGGTGTGTGTGCGAGTAGCGTTCGATTAATAGGAATGTTCAGGCAAGGCTTGAACCTACCCTTGGAGGAGAGAGTTTGGAAACCTGGAGCTCAGTACGAGCTCCTGCGCAGCTCTATTTATAAATACCCCTTCTGCTTCCGTTCTCTTAACTGGTGGGGGCTGGAAGTGCCAAAATGCCCAAGGAAAAGTTGTTTTTATGACCTTTCCAACCTGGCCAGATGTACCAATCGGGAAGAACTCGCTAGAAAAGCTGTTTGCGTTCCACCTCCAGCTCAGTTTTACAGACTCGCGTGGCAGAACCATCGCTCAAGAGAGCAGCCTGATGACATCAAGAGAGAGGGGGGACAGCCTGACGTGTCTGATGCGTTGCAAGTGCATTCAGAGACCAAAACACACAACAGGTGCCTGTGCTGGCAGCAGAGCAGACAGGCAGATCTCAGTTCCCCCTTGAACTGAGGAGAGGGGTAGACATACAACAGAGGGGAGCCAATTTGCACCCCCTTTTGCAGATGAGATGGGACTGCAGCAGAGTTCAGGGCTGGTCCAACCTGCCCCTGCCACAGGGACACCAAAGGAGCCCGCGTGCAACACTCATCACGCCTCCCTGTTGGGGTTTAGAGTGTAAATGCCTTTGCACGAGTCATCCCAACTCCCCATCAATGGAAAGCAGGCACCCAAGAGGGTGATTCATCTTGTCCTTGCGGAGCTGTCCAAAATAGGTCAATGAATCATGCTCTAAAAATGCCTTTTTCTCCCACAGACCAGCAAGGGAGTTTCACAGATGAGCTCAGAGGTAGCTGTGGTGGACATCTAAGGATATGTTTGTCATCCTATCTCTCTATTTCTTATTTTGTCATGTGGGCTGGCCCAGGGAAGGCTTTTCAGAAGCTTGCCAGGAAGGAGCAGCTTTGCTATAGAGAAAGCTTGTGGGTTCGGTGAAGGGCCCTGGTATCTCCTGTCAGCTGGGTGCTTTCATCCAGCCTCATGCACAGTGACACCCTCCTGCAAGGGCACTGTGGTGTGGTGGTGATCTTCAGACTTTCTCCAGCAGTTCACCAAATTCTCCTCCAGGTACAGATGGTGACTTGGACTAGCAGACAGTTGCTAGCAGCACCCAGAGAACTTACAGTCTGTACCACGCTGTTGGCTGGAGTAGCACGGCCTCAGAAAAGCGAGTGGACCACTGAGCAATCTCCTGCACTCACATGCACGCACACATGGAGTGACAGCTTTTATTCTGACCAAGCTTGGCCCCTACCAAGCTGATGAAAGGCTCATTCCTTGGTCAGCAGTTCTCTTCCTCTTGCCAACAGGGCTCGAGATCAGGACAGCTGCTCCTCAGCTCGCTTGCAGGCTTTGGTTCCTGACACCAACCCTGGCCCCACTTCTGGTGCTGTACCTGACTGATCGAGCCAGGCTCATCTCTGCCAGTCCAAATCTCTCTCCTTGCTCCATCACAACTGCCATTTATCTCAGCGTGCAGATCAGATCGCTCGGAGCTTGATGAGCTGCCGCTGATGAATCGCTCAGGAAGGGTGGAGGTGGGTCGGCCCTTTCCACAAACAAGAACGGCCAAGGGCACTGTAAACAAACAAGAATAATCTGTTTACAGCTCCGTTGCTCCAGCCTTTCTGGAAAGCCCTGGCTTTGGCACTTCTGCTTTTGCCACTTTGCAGCCTCAGGCGTGTGAGTCAGGTCTTCAGCTGAAGGCAGGTATCTGCCCAGCTCTGAATGTCATTGTCGCTGCCATTCCAAAGCCAGCCGGGGAACGCTTCATATGTTGGGGTACAGATGTCATCCATGCCTAGACAATCCCAACACAACCAGACCCCATGAACAGCGAGCATAGTGATGAGAGGAATGTCATTTCAGGTGAGGGGCAGGGGGGGATGTGTCTTGGGTGGGCTTGGTAATATAGCCAGTGTGCTCCTCAGCTCCTGAGAAAGCTGTAACTGGTGTAAGTTATTGCACCTGCGCTTCCAACTTAATTTTATGTGCCCATGAAAAGCATAACTTCAGCCCTGCCCCGTGCTCCTGATTTACAGGCCAAATGAAGAGCAGCTCTACCAATTTACAATTGATGCTGTAACGTAAAATTAAATGGACCGGCGGTATCTGCGGGAAGGTGGCGAGGCAGGTGGGGTGGGAAGTGTCCTCCTCTGCGGTGGGAAGCGGGGTGGGCATCCAGCTGTGGCAGCTCTCCTGCCCAAGCTGTGTTTCCTCTCTTGGCTGCTTTATCTTTTTCCTCTGTGCATCTTGGGTGGCTCTAGTGCTTGTTTTTAAGTGCTTCAGAACACAGTTATGATTAACAGCCCCATTTGCTTGCTCAGCCGGTGTACCTGCGTGTCAGGAGAGTTATCTTCTGCAGATGATTATGGGATTACCTCCCGTCACTGCTCTCTGCACCTTAGCTGGTGCACACTGTAGAAGTTTATAATCAACTATGCTCTGCAAAGCTTTCTGAATGCCCCTGGGGCCACCTTAGAGCAGGGGACACTAGCGTGGCCACCCAGAGCTGGTTCTTTTACACCTCGGAGCATGGAATAAGACAATAACAGGGTCCTCAGGGAAGCCAGGTGGGGTTCAACCATGGGAATGCGAAAGCATTGCTGCCTTTAATTTTTAATTGAGCCTTATCAGCCAGCGTCAAGGAGGATGAAGTTTCCTGAAATTTTAATTGGCAAACCCATTGACCCATTTCCCTCTGCCTCCCTGGGTAACAGCACAGAATACATGTTGGGTTGGCAGGGAAATGAGCTTCACGCCAGGTCTGGGGCTGAGGAAAAACCCAACTTCTTTCCCAGAAGGATATCTGCCAACTAGAATGTGTGGAGGTTGCAAGGGAAAATGGCACTTGGTGGGTGTCTTCAGTCACAGGGACACTGGCAGCTGGAGACACTGTGCTGACAGTGAAGGACCTTCTCTAGTTCTTGTAGAAATCTCCCAAGAACAGTTGTCTCTGGTGGGTCTGGGGACCTCCCAGTCAGCTGGAGATTTCTCACGAAGGGATGGCACCACCCATCAGCTGGAAAAGAAATGAAAAATGGGAGCAATCGGAGAGAAAGGTGTTTCCCCTAAATCAAAATCGAGGAAGCAAAACTTTTCAGAAAGGTTCAGCTTGGGTGAAATTGTTGGGTGAGAAGTCACAAAGTTCACCTAAGTCACCTTTATTCCACCCAAAGCATGGTATGGCCGCTGGGGCTCTTCCCTGGACCACCGAGTATTTTAAAAGCAGCTCTGAGAAGCAGGTCTCAGCTCTCTGGGAAGATGGCAGAACCAGAAATCCTTTTTAGAGGGGAGGAAGCCTAGAGGAAAGCCTGCCAGGTGAGATTCCTGACGTTGCCGTGCAGACTCGGGATCCTCCAAGGTTTTGGATAATCACAGGAATTCGGAGCTGGGCACGGGGTTGGTGCCAAATGTGCTGTGCAGGAGTGGGGAGTGGAGCCCAGGACTCTCCCCAGGGATCATTTCTTCTGGAGCCAAGAGTCCTGCTACATACCTCGTACAACATGTGTCTTCAGTGAAGCTCAGAAAACTGTCAACTTGACATCATTTTGATGCTTCATTATCATAGAACATACAGGACTGTTTAACTGTGAGGAAAATTCTATGAGAAAGAGAAAAGGGGCTTGAAATCCTCTTATATATGAATTTGGAGATATAGAGAGAGATATAAAATAATGCCTTTGTCGACCAGGAGCCGTGTTATAGACACAAAGCTGGTGGCAAAACAAGGAAGCTGACTGAATAACAGATTGTGTGGAAGACTTCCAGAAAAGGGCTTTAAAACGCAGTTGGCCAGACACTGGCTTCAACAGGATTTAGAGGCGGACTTCATTTAAAGCTTCAAGTTTCATTTTTAAGGACAACCCCGGGCTCTGTTACCCAGCTGAAGGTTCTCTTTGAAAAGCTGTCGTTAACTTTTATACCGCCCGATGCCACCCGCCGTGGATACAAACACACACCTACGCAGGGGGAGCAGACAAAGGAGATCACAGAAACCCATTTGGGGGTGACAGGTAATGCTGGCAATGAAAGAAAAATACCCTGATGTTTATAAATATGTAAAGGGTGAGTGTCGGGAGGATGGAGCCAGGCTCTTCTCAGTCTCAACCCATGATAGTACAAGGGGCAAGGGGTGCAAGCTGGAACAGAGGAGGTTCCGCATAAATATGAGGAAAAGCTTCTTCACGGTGAGGGTAACAGAACACTGGCATGGGCTGCTCAGAGAGGCTGTGGGGTTTCCTTCTCTGGAGACATTCAAAACCTGCCTGGATGTGTTCCTGTGTGACCTGCTGTAGGTGACCCTGCTCTGGCAGGGGGGTTGGACTCGATGATCTTTCGGGGTCCCTTCTAATCCCTAATGTTCTGTGAAACAGAAGCCCGAAAACTGACTGGGTATATGAACATGATTTTTAAGCTGCACCCAAAATTGAGTGATAAGGCAGCGTTTCCTAGGGGAGAGCCATCACGGGAAATGGGAGAAATGCATCCAGTGCCATCCTCAAATTAGGACTTCCTACCCACCAAAAAAAAATCATATAAAATCCCCAGAGCGGGGTGGGGAGGGGGCAGCTGGGAAAACGTTCCTAATTACAAGGCAGATGCTGCCTCGAGCTGCGCCGAGGTACAACCAGGACAGAGGAGAGCAAAGCCTTGCACACAATCGATGGAACAATCAAAGGAGATTCGGGCTCGGCCACCTCCCCGCCGGCGGAACCGGAGTGCGCTCAGTCAAGCAGCAGCACATGATTAATAAGGGCCACGTTAAGAGGCTTTGCCAGGAAGCAGCTACGTGTTGCCCTCTAGATGACAGCAACACCACCTGACAGTATATCTTCTATAGGGATGCTCATTTCCCCCCCCCCCCCCACCCCCCCCCCGGTGCTGATGCGTTGCACGTTTAGCCCTCGCCGCTTTGGAAACGAGGATTTAATAGGGAGTCAGAAGGTGGGTTCTTTAGGCTGGTTTAATGCTAATTAATTACTCGGGGTATAGCTGAGAGCAAACCTGGGGGAAAAAAAAAAAAATAAGAATCAGCTGGTGTTTCAGTGTGATGCAATATGCACTGCTGTTACTTGCAAATAGATGTGTCTCCTTAGATTTAAAATGACAGCTCGTTCCTCTGTGTTAAACACCAATTGAGATTATTAAAAAAGCATCTATTGAGGCTGTAGCATCTCTGCAGTAAAATATTCATCCGTTCCAGTTTGTTAGGGCTCTAAAGTACAGATATATTTTTAATAATCAATTGCCATTTAAAACACCATAAAATTCTAATTAGACGTTAAAACTCGAGCACAGGAAGTTTCCACCTCAACATGAGGAAGAACTTCTTTACTGTGAGGGTTACAGAGCACTGGAACAGACTCCCTAGGGAGGTTGTGGAATCTCCTTCTCTGGAGACTTTTAAGACCTGTCTGGATGCATTTCTGAGTGATTTGCCCTAGATTTGCCCTGCTCTGGCAGGGGGGTTGGACTCGACCTTCAGAGGTCCCTTCCAACGCCTATCATTCTGTGACTCTCTGAAATTATCTTTGCATTTAAAGTGTTAATCAAATGCAAATATTTATGGCTTTGAAATATTGTTCCTCCCATTCTGCTTTGCCCTGTCAGTCTTGCTTGGCGGCTTCACATTCTCAGCACCTTGTGAAGGCATCACAGAGCTTCAAGGTCACACGCTGATGGGGTGGGAGTGACCGTGCCCATCGCTCCAGCCCCAAGGCTCAGGAAATAGGTACAGAAATCTTTCCCATCTGGAAATTATTTATGTTCAATAGTGGTTAGGTCATTGCTGATCCACTGCTGATAGGATGATATAGTCGATCGGGGGTATAATGGAAAAGAGTGTGCCGAGGCTCCAAGCATTCCCACGGGATCAGCGCGGGTCCGTCAGGGAATCCTTTCCACCCGCTGCACTAATTCATACCCCTGTTAGCAGGGGGATAGAAAATGGGCCGTGGAAGGGCAACAGCCCTCTTAGAGCTGGAGACAGCCTCCCTAAAGTGGTTTTCATCCACATTACTGGAAAGGCACCTCAGTGTTCCTCGGATAGGAGGTTTGCACACTTGTGGTGGGGAAAAGAGAAAGTGTTCAAGTCGTCTTTCACTCTGAGAGTTTTCCATAACACTGTTTTTTAACCTAAGAAATCCTTGAATTACAGAAGCTCACTCTGTGCTTCACTGTGCTTTGGTAGTGTACATGGAAAGGACCCCTTCCTGAGGCAGAATTCTCAACTCCTTGTCATTGTGCAACTCCTCTCCAGACAGTTTCTACCTCCTTCCCTTGTAAACATGGATTAAAATCCTCCCTGGGTCTTCTCATCATGAAAATTACCTCTCCTGTGCCTGGCTAAAAGGCAGGCAGATAACAGCGGTTCTTTTTGTACAGCAGCCACGCTCCGCTTCGTGCTTGAGTCTACTTAACTCAAATGGACTTAACATTTAGAAGATTAGGGAAACCTGACATGTACAGGGCAGCTTCATGTTGCTTGCAGCAGGCAAGTCGGAGGCCAAGCTTAAAATAAGGTCTAGGTGCTCACCTATGAATAGGTAATGGTCGCAGGATCTTCAACACCATTATTCCTTCTCAATCCCTCAGGACTTGCCTGGCTCTGAAGGAGCCAGCGATCCAAACTGTGTCCTCTGGAATTTGCCACCGAAAACGTCACCGTCCCCCCATCCAGGATGATTTCTTCACCGTCGCAATTAGCAGAAAAGAGCAGAAAATAAAACAGCCCGCTTGAAGCGACGCACCAAAAGCCAGAGGCTTGACTGCCTCTTTTGTTTGCCTGGGATTATCCTTATCATTATTTTATAATCCTCTGAGTGCATCTCCTCGCAGAGAAAGACACTTTCAAAACGCAGACACGGAGCCATCAGCAACGATCTATCTGGAGAGCAGGATTAGAGGTCACATCATTTAAACTAAAGAAATCGATTGAGATTCATCAGCTGCCTTGCCGCTCCACAGTCTTTTTATTGTTATTTCTGTCACTGTCGCACTTTTTTAAAGCTTCCTGGAAATTAGAGCTAGAAAAGGCCTATTAAGACATCCAGCCTCTCTCACCAGAAGCAGATCGGGAACGATCGCAGTTTGGTTTGAGATGTGCCAACCAGCAAAGCTCCCAATTCTCCAGTGATGTCCTGAGTGTGGGGACCTGAACCCGTCACAGCATCTTCCTTATTCCACCTGCACCTGGAAGGTTTGGGAGGTGTGCAACCTTGACACAGGATCAACTCCTCGAACCCCCTGAGTAAGCAGGAGAGCAACATGGGGGTGTGGGATTTTGCACGGGAAGAAGGAATATTGGGGGGTTGTGTTTCAGTCAGAATCTGTGTCTGACTGGACATTTTCCATCCAAACTGGCTCTGGATGCACTTTGCTCAACAGAAATACAATTTGTTGCCAGCTGTGTTGGAAGTTCACGGTCCCTCCAAAGCCCGTCAAGCTCTTATTGCTTGACTCCTCTTTGGGTTTAAGCGAGAAATAAGGCAGCAAGGAACACTATTTTTTTTTAAATTTTTTTTTTTAAAGCACTTTATTTAGCAGCCAAGCAGTTAACAAAGCATAAAACGCTGCCAAAGAGGGTAAAAGCCCTGCTTGCAAACTGCTGCCGGTGCGAGGCATCCCCTTGCTGATAAAGCTGCAGATACACCCTGGCAGACCTGCTCAGTCTGGGTCAGGTGAAACCCCTAAGGTTTTTTTTAAATGAGAATTATTATTATTATTATTAATTTATTTTTGTTATTGTTTTTGATGCATTTTATCCTTTTTGCATTGAACAGCATGCGGGTCCGGCTCGGTTGCTAAGCAACATCCCCACTGTGTCCCTGGGTTTCCTTCCTCCTACAAACGGGAAACAACAACAGAAATCCCTCCATGTCCACCGAGGTGAGGTCAAGTCCTATGGTTTTGTGATCTTAATTGCATCCTCCCCCTCGCAGGGCTTCCTCCTGCTGGGAAGGGAATAAGAGATGTAACTCTCATCATGATGACCAAGGCTTCAAGCAGCGAGATGAGGATATACCTCTGATGGGCAGTGAGATGAGGATATACCTCTGATGGGCAGTGAGATGAGGATATACCTCTGATGGGCAGCCAGATGAAGATATACCGCCTCTGATGGGCAAAGCACCATAAAGGTAACATGGAAATAGCACAAAGAGCCCCACCACGAGCAGAAATCAGCGTGGACACCCACATGCACCTGCCCAGCACCATCAGCACGTTGCAGCCTGGTTAGGCTTGGCTTGAACAGGCTTTTATAACCCCTTTCACACATTGCAGGGGCACCAGGGAGGTTTTCTAGGGTGCTGGAAAGCTGTGTTTTTTGCACCTTGGCACTGAAGGAGGGGTTCTGTGTTATAGTCGTTGCTGAGTTTCGTGGAGACGTGTTTGGGTTTGAGAAAACCCCGTGCCGTGTTTCAGCTGTTGGCTGCTCACGTCGTCTTCACCCTGTTCCAACAGAGTTGGCTTTACTTAGGATTTTTCCTTTAGAATGTGAAAATTTGAGCCGTGAGCAAAGTATTTGTGTTATCATAGACCATTTCGAGAGATAAAGATAACAGAGGAGCAGCAGCTCAGGGTGATCTTCCCACGCCTTTAGCTGCCAGATGCATTTCTAAAGGGGCTCTTTGTTTCGAGGAGCCTCTGTTCCACTGCCATCTCCAAAGGCTTTTGAAGTGCAGGAGATCTGCAGCTCCTGTTGTCTTCCAGCAAAGGAGGGACTTTTTCCTCCTCTACAGCTCCAGGTCAGGGCTCTCCAGGCAGCCAAGCAACCTTCAAACACCCGAAATAGGAAGCTGGAGGGCCCGGATGCCTTTATTAACTTGTGCCTAACGGTGCAAATGTTAGAAGAGGAAAACACTGTTGTAGAAATATCAGGTGTATCTGCATTACTTTGGAAAGCTTCCTGGCTAATTGGCAGGACTCAAGACCAATGGGGCTGTGATGAATGAAAGGCTCGTTTACCTTTCCTTCCACTGTGGATGGAGGAGCCCTCTCGTCACTGCCGCCCTGCTTTGCGTTAAAACTCCAGGGGGCATTAAGAAAACTGTGTCCAGCAGGTGCAGGGAGGTTCTCCAACCCCTCTACCCTGCCCTAGTTTGACCACACCTGGAATACTGTGTCTAGTTTTGGGCTTCCCAGTTTAAGAGAGACAGGGATCTACTGGAAAGAGTCCAACGGGGAGCTGTAAGGATGATGAAGGGACTTGAGCATCTCCCCTAGGAAGAAAGACTGAGGGAACTGGGGCTGTTTAGTCTGGAGAGGAGAAGACTGAGAGGGGTCCTTATTAATGGCTAGAAATATCTGAAGGGAGGGTGTCCAATGGAAGGGGCCAATCTCTTCTCTGTAGTGCCCAGTGAGAGGACAAGGAACAGTGGGTATAAACTTGAGCATAGAAGGTTCCACCTCAACATGAGGAAGAACTTCTTCACTGTGAGGGTGACGGAGCCTGGAACAGGCTGTCCAGAGAGGTTGTGGAGTCTCCTTCTCTGGAGCCTTTCCAAACCCATCTGGATGTGTTCTGTGTGACATGCCCTGGGAGATCCTGCCCTGGCAGGGGGGTTGGACTCGATGATGTCCCTTCCAACCCCTACCGTTCTATGATTCTTTCCTCCCTCACCCCCCCACCCCACAAAGCAGCAGCTCTGTGCAGCAGATGACAGCTCGAGGAGCTTGCAGGGAATTGAGGGTGATGTTCGGGGCAGGTCGCCCATCCCGCTGCAGAGCTGAAAAGCGGGGAACGAGGAGTTGTTTGTGCGTACGGCTGGTGGAAGGGAAAACCTTTCAGGAGCGCCTTTGATGAAGCTGTTTTCTCGGGGAAACGTGATGAATTACGAACTCGGCGGAGAATATTAACTTGTGGCAGGCAGCAGCACTGGGATTGCAGACCCGTGCTGGTTGGTTCGCAGGCAGCCAGCTCAATGCTCTCCTAGCAGAGCTGCCGGCATCCTGCAACTGGGATTCATCCAATTAATTCATTGCTAACCTGGACTGCCTTAGACAAAGTATTGCCAACAGATCAAGGGAGATGATCCTTTCCTTCTACTCAGCACTGGTGAGATGTGTCTGGAATGCTGGGCTCCTCAGTACAAGAGTAACACGGACATACTGGAGAGAGTCCAGTGAAGGGCCACAAGGATGATTAAGGGACTGGAGCATCTCTCCTGTGAGGAAAGGCTGAGAGAGACGGAACTGGTTTCCCCAGAGAAGAGAAGGATCATGGGGATTCTCATCAGTGTATAGAAATACCTGAAGGGAGGGTCCAAAGAGGACAGAGCAGGCAGCAGCACTGGGATTGCAGACCCGTGCCGGTGCCCATGGCTGGGGCTGGTTTGCAGGCAGCAGGCTCGATGCTCTCCCAGCAGAGCCGCCTGCATCCCGCAACTGGGACTTCTGTCCCCAAACTGCCTGTGGGGAAGCGGGAAAGGCTCTTGGAATGCTTCTTCTCCCCCCAAATAAGCCTGCTCAGGGAGGTTTGAAGACGCGTGCTGGTGTCTGTCCAGTGGAGACAACACCTGCACTGCGCTCAGCTCGCAAAAATGAGCTCGAGGTGTTATTAAACTTTATGTTTCCCCAAACTGGGCCATTTAACGCCCTAATTAGTTACCACAAGTATTATTCTTATTAAGATTATAAAGCCTTATTGTGCGTACTGCAGCCAGGCGGCCCGTCCCGCGAGGAGCTGTGCTGACCCCAAGCAGGTAACCCTCTTCTACCCACGGTTTTCACACGTATTGATCATTTCCTTGGGATTTATAACACCCTCGGAAGATTAGGCTAATAGATGGAAACCAGCTCCAGATTGTCTAAAAGTTACAGATATCACTCGGTAATGAATAGTCGTCGTTTCTTTTAACGATATTAATTCACTTCACTCAGCGGCGTTTTCAGGAGCGGGGCCGTGTACGCTCTCCCCGCTCCTCCCCATCGCTTGGGATTTTTGCCAGTGGCTTCATTACTTGCAGGTTCTTTGCAGCCTGCCTGTCTCAGGAGGGACGAGGCGATCGAAATAAGGACGCCGAGCTGCCATCTGTACGGCAGGAAGCTGTTAGCAGCTCGTCATTTAATAACATACATGGTCTGCAGACACAGAGCCAAGGTTGGCAGGTTCCCCTACGTTCCAGGAATGCAAGGAGGGCAAAGTCAGCCATTTTTTTAGACTCTTGTAAAACAAGCTTTTACAGAACTTCAGAAAAATATATGTTTCCATAAAACGCAAGCACAATAGGAAAAAATACCCCAGTGTTGTGGTTTTGTTGTGGGGTTGTTTTTTTTTCCTAAGCAAACGTTTTCCTGCCTGTCTTGCAGCTGAAATATTGCGATTTAATGCGAGCGCATGTGGCCAGAGAACGATGCTGAATAGGAGCAGATGGGCAATGTATGCAAATTGCTCCAACGAAACGGAGGCTAGCGAGTTCACGGTGACCCAGGAATCCCACCCCGGGAAGGTGTGGGGGTGGCGGGGCACACAGCAGAGCTTGCCACGCTGCCGCCTGCAGCCTCGCCAAGGGACGGGTGCAGGAACGTGGAAGGATCCTCGGGAGGCTGTGCAAGGAACGTGTTGGTACCCCCATGTCCACGCTTTGCTCCAGATGCAGTGAGGACCCTCTTGGCTGAAAACCCAAGTGAAATGTTAGTTTTTCTGTGGCTTGCAGAGGCTCTGTCACCGCTTCCCAGCACAGACCAACCACAGCCTGTAACGCAGAGCTCCCTTCAAGTGCACTTAGAGGCATCAGGATTTAACACTGTATGATCTTTTTATTAAGAAAACGCCCATCTTGCCAAGCCAAGGGTCAGTATCTCCTTTAGAAGTGCCTGGTGTGCTTCTCCCTGTGCCCAGCTGGGACATCTTGCCCTTGTTCTGCATCTCTGTTGGCAGCCAGTTCCCACCTATCCTGCCCCAGCTCTTTACGTGCTATGTCATCTGGCTTTAAGCAAACAATCCCAGCTCCAAAGCTCCTTCCCAAGTAGTTTGTTCCCCACAGCAGTAAGATGACAATGACATTGATAACTTCCACCTAACAGCCTGGGGCCAGCTTCTCCTGAAGGGGACAGCAATTCACCTCCTAATTACAAAGGGAATTTGAGGGAAGAGCTGATAACCTAGCGAAAACCTTAAAGGCTGTCTTATCAGGTGGGGAATCTCCATTTAAATCAGTTGGACTGTGCCCATTTGCACCTGCCAAGGATCTGACCTCCCTGTTCGTGACACCAGTGTCAGCAAGGAACCGTACAAAGTGGGGAGCATCTCTACCCAGAGGAAACATTGATTTTCAGAAAGCTGCCCATTGATTTAGCCATAAAACAGGACAAATTTTTAAACTGCGTATGAATTGGGACTTTTATTATTCCTTATCTACTTTGTGATATGGTGGGTAAATTTGTTTGAGCCGAAATGTTATAAAAATGCACTTTAAAGGCCTAATAAAAACAGAGTTAACATTACACACAGCTTGAAACCTTGGGAATTGACTATAAGGCAAAGGAAACCCGCTCCAGCTCTCCCTCCAAAAAAAACCTGCTAGAATTAAATATACCCTTCAGCTTGTCTGCAAGGCAACCTTGAGGGCATAAAGAACCCCCCCCCAGCCACACTGATGAGAAGACAAGGTCCTGGCATGCACCCTTGGCACCACTGCTGAGCAAAGGGGAGGTTCTGAGTGGAGTGACCCATCACCAAAAATGCTGTTCCCAGGAGGATGGAGCTGCCTCCAGCTGAGCTAACTTCTGCTGAAGGAACATGGAATGGATGCTGGGCTGAAGCACGGGGAAGAGAAGGAGATACAGAGGAGATAAAAGCAAGACTCCTTAAGTGCCCTTGTAAGATGGGGATGGGAGTGGAAAGAGCTGCCTGGGCCTTGAAAGGCAGCTCCCTGTTGCTGTGTCCAGCAGTCCCCTTCCTATCCCGTATTAACCCCCATTATCCACCTGCTTCGCTTGTTTTTCCCTGTCCCCACCACTGAATGGCTGGTTTCAAAATTCCCTTCTGTGGAGAACGAAAACATCCTTTTAGCCTCTCGATAGTTTATACTTATTTGTTCTCACGCCAAAATTGTCCATTAGCTTAAATAGCACCACTCTGTCTGATGTTTACCTCTCCAATGTATTCATAGCGAGCAATCATCTCCCTGCCTTTGCTGCATCTGAACATGGCTTTTTTTTTTTTTTTTTTTTTTTTTTTTTTTTTTTTATCACAGCACATGCTTTATTTTTTCTTCTTTTTTTTTTTTCTATA
>WTSP01025292.1:60094-113432 GCA_025331215.1 Actenoides lindsayi | reverse complement strand
GGAGCTGGTTCCGTGCTGCCGGTGCTGGCGGGCTGCGGAAGTAGGCGGGGGCGGGAAAAAAGAAGGGGGGGGGGGGGGGGGGGGGGGGGGGGAGGGGAAGCACAAAACGGTGACTCTCCTCTCATCTGGGCTGACCCCCTGGGGAGCCCCCCCTCCGGTTTTCACTCCATTGCTGCCCATGCCAAGTCTGTGCAGTCCCGGCTGTTCACTAGATGGTGCCCTCGGGCTGCTGGTTTCCGAGTCATCCCCTCCCAGGCTGGGAATGGGACGGGGCTTGGGCCTGTCCCGGCTTCCCAGGGTGTCTTTTAGGCAACTCACAAGCACAAAAAGAGTGTGGAAGCCCCTCACATTGTTCAATTAAATCCCTGCACATCTGGGGGACTTTGAGGTCTGGGTCCAGGAACATGCTGCAAGCACTGGCCGGGCTTTGTATTTCTCCCACTGTGAAGGTGGCTTACATCCCCGGGACAGGAAGAGAAGATGGAATGGGCATAGAAGCAATTCCATGGTGAATGCATCTGATTGAGATAGCAACTAACGATCCACAACCATCACCAAAAAATCTGTGTACAGCCAGAACTCTGCAGATCCAGCGCAGGAGGGAAAGAAGAGGATGACAGGTTAACACACAGTGTTACTAGGAGAATATTTACTCATTTAGAAATGTAAATTGATGGGCATATAGCAGCACTAGCTGTCTACATTCAAGAGGAGCACTGCCACAGAGCAAGAGGATGCAATGGAGCTGGGATTCAGGGCTCCCATGGACCCAGGGCAGAAATAGCTGGGGTTGCTGCTTTGGCTCCCATTTTGGAGACAGATGTGGAGAATGAACACATGAATACAACAGCCTACAGAGCCTGCTTTTGATCTTCCAGGTTTCCCTCACTGGAGGAAAGCTTGACCAAGCCAACCCAATAAATTGGGAATTCAATCCCAGGTACCTTCAATGAGGGCTGCTCTTCAGTGATCAAACGATGTCTTAGACACAAACAGGTTCATCCCATCTCTAGGAATGTCACCTTCCTCCCCACCGACTCCCACCCTCAGAAACCTTCACCTCTGGGCAGGAAAGAGATCTGCCCCTTCACGCCTGGGGACCTGACAATCCACAGCCCTCAACCCCGCAAATAAAAACCCATGTCTAGCACCTAAGTCCAGTGTCATTTCATCCCCTCACAGCTCTGTGCAAAGGAATTGCTGCAGTGGGAACCCACTGCAGGGCTCTGTTGGACTTCACCAAGGGGCTTTGGGCGCGCTCTCACCAGGAGTGAGCACCAAGTATGAAGGCAGGAGGACAGACATCTATCCCCCAGCTCCCCAGTAGCCTTCACAGGCAGGATCAGGATCAATCCTGGCTGCCTCTGTCCCCCGAGGCTAGAAAACCGCCATGCCAGGACCAAGACACTACGCATGTGTGCACTTATTTGGCCTGTCTCTCATCCCGAGGAGCGGGGCTGATCTGCTCACTCGATCCCGATAACGAGCCGTTTTGAGCAAGAGCCTTATGAAACTGCCTTTCACGGGCAGCACAGAGGACGGTTGTTCCTGGGGCCAAACCTCCCTCTCCTCCACTCCTGCCCCTGGATGCTGGGTCGGCTCAAAACCCGCGGAACCCGTCGCGAAGGAGGGGAAGCGGCAAGGGGATTTAGGGCTTGCTGCGAGGCAAGCGGGGCAGTGGCAGGAGCTGTGCCGAGGCAGGGGGCTTGGGGGAGAGGGCAGCATCAAGGCAGGGCTGTAGCTGCCTGACGCCTGCCCCACTCTGTGGCCTGAGTCCCTTCCAAGGCTCTGGCCGAGGGACAGATGTTCCCATTGTGCATCTTGGGAGCCTTCTCGGAAAACTCCAGCAGCTTTCCTTACTCAAGCTGCCTTTTTAGCCCTGGCTTTAGGGTTGTTGAGTTTTTGTTGGTTGGGATTTTGTTGGGGTTTTTTAATCATATATATAAGTCTGGAAGAGAGCCTTCTCGCTGCTGCATTTCCTTGCCCCGTGCCAACCCTCCCAGCATTTTAAAAGGTCCCTCCCCAATTTATGTCCCCACAACCTGAACAATTGTCACCATTCCACGGGCTGGCACTATTAGATTCTGGTTCAAAGCAATCCCTGCCAACCACAGGCTGTTTTGTATTGCAGAGGCTGGTTAGCAGGGTAAAGCAGACGGGTGGGAAAGCAGGCCATGCACCAGGGATCCTGCAAACCAGTTCTGCTCTGGCAGGCTTTCGATGCTGGAAGTGCACATGACCCCCCTCTCTGCTGCCTGACCCAGTTTTCCCACCACCAGAACAAGCAGCACCACAGTGGGGAGAGAGGTTTGCAAACCATTCTGAGATTCTCAGTTACAGGTTTTTGTTTCCCTCCCTACCACTTCCTATGAGCAAAAGCAGCTGAGGAGGGATGTACGAGACAGATGTTAGATCAGCACTCAGATGCCGCAAGAGAGGCAGCTTTGAAAAAACCAAGCTGACAATGGAGCTAAAAAAAAAATTAAAAAAAAATTGAGGGATTTGGGGAAGAGTCAGTCTCCTAGGGCAGGATAAGAGCCAGGAACTATAACTGCAAGGTACCTGCCCCTGCCCCTAGCTCCATCACTGGCCAACTTTATAGTGTGCTTGGTCCCTGCAGGGACATCATCTCTCCTGGCCAGCACTAGCAGCTTATGGAGAAGAGGGCAATAAATGAGAATCAACTTCCAAAGAGAAACAAAAAAGCAACACAGCTCAGAGCCAAAAAGCAACTGAAAGGACACATTTGTCGCAGGAAAGATTTTTACAGCCCACTAGCAGCAAGAAAAGCCACGGCTTTTAAAGGGAGCAGAGGCAGAGGGCATCTTTCAAGACAATCAGGAAAGGGAATCTGAAAAGCAAACACAGCTCTCTGAGATATTTAAGACAAGGCAGCAGTCCGTGGAAGTCACCCTTGGATCACAAGGACATCCAGAGCACAGGTCACACCAGGAGGCACACCAGCAGCAGCAGTGTGACAGGCAGGGCTGGCAGCGGGAAGGAAGACAGGGTTCCTATGCGAGCCCTTTGCTGGTGACAGACTGCCTTGGGAAACTCCAGGCCAGAGGTTTAATCTACTCCTGCAGATAGGCTCTTCTTTATCAGCTTCCTCCTCCAAGCCCAAGGCCCTCAGACCTAGTGAGCGAGCATGTCCCCCAACTCTGTTGGTGGCAAGAAGGAGAGAGCAGATCAGAGCTGGCATCAACTTGGTGCTGAATTCACTCCGCTTCTCTTCTTACATCCCCTAAACATCACGGAGCAAAACTGTGGGTAGGTCCTAGCCAGCCTTCTGCAGCCAAGTCCTCTAGCCCCAGCCCACTGGGGCACAAAGTCATAAGTACAGTCCAGACCAGTGTCCACTGCTCGCCAGTGTAGGAGCCTTCATCTGACAGAAGCTACTTCACAGACTGCAAGTTACACTTAAATTACCCAGAGAGTAACCTCCACCCCACCATGTCCGTCTTTGAGGTCTCTGTGCCCACCAGGAGCTGTGGCCTATCCACCTTCCCCTTCTGATGTGCACCCCAGACACAAAGCATGTGCATGGCAAGGTGCAGAGGAAAAGGATTTCAAAGACTACCTCACTAAACAGGGAGTCACTTAAGCAAGACAAGAAGGCAGGGAGAACCCCACACAACAGCTTTGAGACATCAGATCTGAGAAACTGAGAAGCACCTGTAGAGTCGAGGAGCTGAACAGAAGCTTTGAGAGCACCCTCAGCCTCTTAATGATGAATAAGAGCCATCTGCCTTCCTCCGACACCTCCATCCCTTTTGAAGTCTTGGCTTATATCCTAAAAAACTAACAGTTGTAAAGAGAAACAGAGAAGGCAGCGTCTTCCAGCAAAGAGGAGGTTAGCATGCACATCCTACTGCTGTTCATTAAAAGTAGCTAATAATATCTTTTTCTTTTTTTTTTCCCCCCAGCTCAGATAAAGCACTGTGTATAAGTAGATAAGAGGCTTACATACCTAGGAGGCTCAATTAATGTTCTTAGTTCACACAGCCTCGGGTAAAAGGCATTGCTGACCCTCAGCTGCAGCTACCAACTGTTTAAGCAATAGCTTTCTTTCAAGTTCTTACAATCCAAAGGCTTTTATTTTCAGGCCTTCCTAGTATTCCTGGGCTCCTCAGCACTTCGGCACAACTTTCCCTGACTCCACAGGTACTGCTGGCTGTACACCAGCAGCCAAACAAAAATCATTTCTCTTTGCTCCCCTATCTCCTAAAACCTTACACCAAAGGAAGAGACCTTTGCTGAACCTGGTCTTTTATTAGCCCCACTGCTGAGCTGGGCAGGCTCAGCTGTGCTGGTGTGAGGAGCTGTGCTGGGCCCACCTGTAGCCTCTGTTGTCCTCTGGAAAGCAGGAGCTGCCTTTGGTGCTAGTTTAAGTGAGCATACAGGAGCCCAGGGTAGTGGGAGGAAAGATGGGTTTTTTCCCTCATCTGAGCCTGCTAGTCAGGCTTGTTCACTCTGAGTTAGTTTTAGCTATTTACTTTTCTGTAGTCTTACTAGAGACCTTGAGATCTATTTTTCTCCTAGAAAAATGATGAGTATTTGAGCTAGGAATGTGTTTTCCAAAGGATGTAACTTGGGATGTAACTCCCAAGAAGTTCCTCTGTCTTTCAGAGGTGGCTTTTAAGCTGCACCCTGTGCAAATCCCCCGTGCTGGGGGGTCAGCAGGTCCTGCAGCTACTCAGTGCTTTTTTTCATCACTTGCTGACTGCAGCAGCAGGGTTCAGGTCTGCTATAGAAGCACTGGTGACAGTATGAGTACAGCACTAGTACTGAGAGCTATAGATGATCAGAGGCACATCTGGGGCACAGATGCTAAGAGCAGGATAACCATGGATCAAGGGAACAGCAAGGATCAGCAGAGCTGACCAGGGTCATGACCGTGGCTGAGGTTTACAGTATGCCAGCCTGTGCCCCTGGGATCTTCATCCCATTCTTATGTCTCTGCATCAGTGGGTGTCAGAGTACCCTAAATACTTACAGGGTGAGGCAAGTGGCCTGAGAGTGGGATGCTGAGTAGATGTGGTCAGGAAGCACAGCAGTGGTGAGCGAGGGGTTCTGCTGCCTCTGTGGGATAGGGGCACAGTTGAAGATCTGCCAGCAGCTGTAACCCAACCCTCATTCCTACTGGCATTGCCCAGAGCACTGCCTGTGCCCTGGTTGTATAACACAAGCATCTGCCTGTTTCTTCCCTCTGTTTGGGTTGGGGCTGTACCCCAACCCAGCCTTCTAGCCTTGTGGTCACCAGTGATGCCAGAAGAGACCAATGTGGTGCTGACTTTCAGATACAAATGCTTTCAATTCCCAAGCTTATGCTCACCCACCAACCCACCCTACTGTGTAGCTGATCTTACTCGTAGGTGGATGAAGATGGCATGGAAGTGTGCAAGCACCAAAAAACCCACTGTGTTTCATCCCAAGGTGAGGTGCACGCTGTCCCTTTGCTCCTGGACACGCTGTGCTCCCAGATTCATCCTACGTGTCTAAGCCGATCACTGTTTCTCAAGCCAGCACATTTCCTTCCCTGACTGCCCTGCTCCTCTCTGCCACATCAGCCCTTCTCTGGGACTGCACAGTGCCTGTAAAAGACAATGTGGGCCGAGCTCTGCTGGCTATCATGGCAGGGAAGCTTCAACAGAATCTGCACTAAATGGGCTAGAGAAGATTAAGTGCTCTCTCTGCTCCTGAAAGGCCCATTTAATTCACTTTCACCCTTTCTTCCCCCTCCCCCAGACCTCCCTGGCATCCAGGACACAGGGACTTTTATTACACCACCAAAAACCTTGATGGGGACTGATTTTTTTTTTTTTTTTGTCCTGTTCCACCTTTTAGAGAAATATCTCCTCTGATGGGCCACCAAGCTTACGTGCCTGCTGTCATGTACAGGCAGCTCTGGCCCCAGGACAGCCTGCCAGGGGGTTTGCTCAGCCAGCATCTGTTTTGGGCTCAGATGGCCTCAGGAGCAAGGTTTAAAACTTGTCAGTGGGGAGGGCTCTGAAAAAGGATGTGTTATCAGCCAGGGACAAAGGTTGTCTCATGCTACTTCGTCCCCTTCAGTGTTTTGGAGGGACCTGGCAGAAGCCCTGAGGGTGGCAATAAGATGGGCAGGGAGCTACAGCTGGCACAGGGATGGGGCCAACCTGGCCTTGGCCTTTCCTCCTCTGTTCCTTTCTGTGCTGGGCTATCACCTCACTTCTCTCCAGCCCTTAGCACCTGTGGCTGGGCACAGCTGCTTGGTGAAATAGTTGAAATTCCAGAAATGTTTGAAATTAATGCAGCCTCCTTGGTTTGTGCTGGGGATGCTGAAACCCACTCCAATCCACCTTTATCTTACTGGAAATGAGCTTTCCTCTGCATTGCACTGGGGCCAGCCCTGCAGCTGGGCTGTTTTCTTTCGTAGGGGGGAAAAGCAGGCTGTGGGGACTGCAAGGTACCGTGGGCTTTGCGCGCGTGTGCCTTCCTCTGGCTCAGCTCTGGAGTGAGTTTGTCTCCATGGGGCCAAGTTCTCCCTGGTGTAACAGCCCTAGAGGCAGCTGGAGCACAGGTGGGACTACTTCATCCTGCAAAGCAGCAGTCACAGCTCAGCACCAGGTGACTTGCTGGCTGCAGGTGTCTGAGTTTAACTGGGAAGGAGCTAGATTCCCCACTGGAGCAGACAGCTGCAAAATGTACTGGCTGTTAGATACTTAATTGAAACCTCTCTGGATCTGCCTCATTAAAACAAACTCAGAATTAAAAGCTTGCTCTTAATAGATGCATGAGCAGGGAAAGGTGTATCTGGCTGTTCAGGGAGCTCCCCATCCTAGAGAGGCTTCCCTCTATTTGCTGCCCTTTACCAGGAGGGTTTGGGATTAATCTTGCAGCCTGGGCCTGACTTTGAGATATTGCTTTGTGTCCAGTGGTCCTCCAGCCCTCCTGTGAGAGATGTAAATGTCCCGATATAACTGTGACTGCAACTGTGCACTGCTATAATTGCAGCTTCTGCAATGTACGAGGGCATCTGGAGAGACACGCTGCTGCCACTGCCTTCCAGCCCTGTTCTCAGCCCTTTGGATTAAGCCAAGATTGTGTCCTTGCAGAAGTCTATGGCAAAACTCCAGCTGAGCTAAAAGGTCTCAAGTTTCTTATTAGGAAATCTTGCTGAAGGTACAGTAATAAAAACAGTACTTCTGAAAGAAAATCAAATACCAAGCAAGAATAGTATTTTCTCCTAAAGACAAGCCAATAATGAGAAAATCCTCAGCCAATAAAGAGCAAGAGAACTGCTAAGCTGCTAGAAATCAGGTGGGGCTGCCTCCAATTAGCCTGTTACCATGTGAATGTAGCACATCTGGTTTTTCTTTTGTTGCTCCGATATTTCTTTTCCAATAGACATGAATGTCCAGCATGTTTTGGTTTTTTTAGAATTTTCATGGAGACGGTCCCGCCTTTCCCAGCACTAAGTCCTCTGGCAGTTTGCTTCCCTACTGTAAGCGCTGCCAGGTTCTGGAAAGACAGTTGTTTACCCCAGGGAAGGTCTGGCAGGTGGATTTGAGCTGCATAAGAAAAGCAGTAGGCTTTGAAAATCTGAAACTGAAAGGGACGTGTGCAGGTGCTGCTGCAAACCACCACCTTGCCCAAATGTCACCACCCTCTCTCTTGCCAGCTGGAGTGAGCTGCTTTGGGTTGAGAGCAGCCCAGGCACTGGTGCTGTGGCACAGCAGTGTCAACGCATCACCCTAAAGCAAGTCTTGCAGGTCTCTGCTATGGGGGCATATGGCAGGTGTTCTGATCTCCGTTGTATGGGAAAAGCAAAAGATGTGAGTAAGGTGGAGTGAAGCAAGGCTTTCTGTTTCAAGACAACAGCAAGCTTTGAAGATCAAGAACTCTTCCATAAGGTCCATGCCATGGGCTTTACCCAGATGTTTCCAATAGACCCACGGCTCTACCTACCATTGATGTTTAAAGAGGACACTTTTCATTCACCACTCAACAATCTCCTAGGGGAGGATTCAGGCTATGAATAAGGGCAGAACTTCAGAACAGCTTTACACACCCTCCATAAGGCATACTGGCAAATATCTTCCCTTCACCCAATAGAAATGGGGAGAAACCAGTTAGTCAGGGGGTTACTGGAGACTTTTCTTTTTTTCCCTCTTCCACTACATCAAAAGAAAACATAGCTTTCTGCAGAGTGTGTCTTTATTTGAAATGAGATCTTGAACTTCTTCCTTCCCTGGGTGTCTGACTGTATGTAGGATGTCTGTGGTGGCAAAGCTGCATTGCTTGGTCTGATGGGACACAGGTCAAATTTCTTTCTCAATCTCTCTCTCCAAATACCTTCTCTAATATTTGCTTAAAAAATATTACTCTTTCCACGTCCATTCTGCCAGTAATTTCTCTTACTGAAATCTCTTGTAGTTCAAGTGCTGTCAAAAGAAGAAAAATTGCCCAAATAATTTTATTCCCTAGCGTTATCACACACTGGCTGCTCCATCCAGGATGTGCCTGCAGTAAGGCAAAGCTCGAGTTGCCAGTAATAATTACTATTATGGCTCTGCTAAAAGCCTTAAAAGGTATGGTGGTTATGGGCAGGAAAACCTGCAGCTAGCAACCAGGTCCAGTTTATGCAAACACAGCCTGACTCACAAAAGCTGTAGTCAGATGAAGAGTTGAGAGCTCCTTCTGTCATCACAGGGCTTTTTCCAGCTTTTGCTGGGCTGGCTGAATTCTGGGATGAACCATAGCTCAGGCTGTGCACTGTAACAAAGCATTAGGAAAGCAGGAGAAGGAGAGCCCTGAAGGATTGCTTTTCAAGTAGTGTGTTTGTTTTCCAAGCCTCAGTACAAATGGAGAAGATGGTTCTGTTTCCAGACCTGTCCCATCATGTCAGGGCTGGGGAAAGCAGAGGTAAGGATGACTTTCCTTGGGCACAGCCTCTCAAGCCCACACCTCACCCATTCACACTGTCTGTAGCAACAACAACCCTCCCAATGTTCTGGCCAATCAGAAACAAGCTGTATCTGACCGTGCTTTGTAAAGAGATAAAACCCAGAGACTGATGGAGAAGAGGAACCTAAGCTTCCTTTAATAGCATAGTACATGCTGATGTTCTCCTGAGCAGCATCCCTGCCTAAGGACACTGAACAACATATCCAGAAATCATTATGTGATGGAGAGTTAATGCAGGATATGTGCTTGTGTCCTGTCCAGGCTGGTCTTCTTGCCCAAGATGAAGTACAATCTCCTTCTGGCCTTGTCTCTTTGGGGAAGCAGAAGGAAAGCAGGTCTACAAGACTTCAGAAGAGTGTCTTCAGTTCACACAACAGTGATGTGCCTGCCTGGTGCCTGCAGAAGGGATGATCTTGCTGTGCTCCCTTTCTGCAAAGATCCCTTGTTGCTTGCATATTATCCTTGCATCAAGAAACAACATCCTGGCAGTACTTTGTTCCTACTCTTTTGCACATCTTTTCACATCCCCTCGTTCAAGGGCAGAGCTCTTGGATGGGAGATCAGGGAAGGCAGCTTCCAGCAGTGGCAGCAAGACTTCTACACCATCAAGTGCAGCAAGCTGGAGGTCTGTAGGTGGTATGTCTAGGCAAGTATTTGGTGGATAAATGTTTCAGAGCCATCAGCTGAGCAGGAGAGGAGCATAGTTTTGATATCCTAAAGAATATATCTCTGCTTTTTGTCCTGCTGCTTTGCCTCCCATCTGTCCCACTCCAGGTAGCCAGGAGAGGCAGTGAAGTGCTAACCTCTGTGCATGTGAGGCAGTGAGAAGCTGTCAGCTGGTTGTGGAGGTGTGTGGTTTTGCTGGTGAACTCTGTGAGCAGGGGTAAAAGGTGATGCTGAAGGCAGCGTAGCACCCAGGGCAGAGCCTTGCACATACCAGCCTCCTGTGATTCTAGGGCTGGCAATTTTGGCAGGGTCTGTGGTGTCTCCCCGTGTGCTGCGTCATGCCAGAGGCTTCCAGTTCACGTACACAAGGGGACAGCTACTGAAACTCCAAACCATACCACTGCCATCTGTTGCCCCAGACATCCTGGCTCCATCCTCTACAAGTTACCATGGGAGCCATGAAACCTTGCCAAAATTCACACCTTATAAGAACTTCTGAGTGGAAACTTCAAATCTCTGCAATTTCCACCATTTCAACGGCAACCTCTCCGTCCTTCCCCTCCTTTTCCCAGTACTTTGTTATCCTAAAGATCTACAGATTGGACAGGCCCCCCCTATTCCAATGCCCATGCCCTGCAGCTCTGTGCTGTGCCTGCCCCAGCACCCAACAGAGCCATTGGTAGGCATCCCTGGTTTGCTTTGGCCTCCAGTTCAGCTCCTCAGAAATCCTGAAAAAGAGACACTGGCATTTCCCCAATGTGTTTTTAGGAATAAAGTATTTCAGGTAGGCTACCTAGCCCTGGCCCTGCCTGAGAGGTGCAGTGGGACCCACATAAGGATTTGACTCCATCTACTCTCTGTTCCTCCTTAGCTCTCCACAGACATCTAGAGCAATGGCTTTCCCAAAGCAGACATCACTTTCTCCCATCTGTACAGAGTACAGAGTATAGAGAACATACATCTATTTATCTCCAGCCCAAGCCCTCCACCACTTGAGGCCAGCTCAGGGTTAGTCCCAATTTAGGACTGTGCATGTGTTGTGTGACACTCCTGTGTCCTCTCCTCCTTGTCCCTGGCATGCCCTGGAGTCAAGGCAAGTCCAGATGGTTCACAGGCCGATGCTTTTGGCTTTATGCTAATGGAAAATTTTCCTCCACAAGGCAATTTGTTTTTCCTCTGGTCAGTCACAACTGAAATCCAGTCCTCAACTTAGCAAGGACAGAGCAAAGGTCTCTGTGTATGACTTGTGGGTTCTGGCTGGCAAATCTTAACATCATATATGGTTGTTGACTTTTTAGGTTTACAAATGTACAAGTCACACATTTTGTAGACCAGCTGGTGGGAGATATTTTCTTTAAGCTCTTTGAAAGCCTCACTGAAGAACAGTGAATATTTCTTATCCTCAGGCTACATACTTATTTTATCCTTAAATGTTCTTAGTGACTATTCACAGATTAAGTCTCTAATTTTCTTTAGGAGTAAAGGCCAAGATAGATTATAGATAGCAAAGACTATCAGCAGAGGCAGGAGAGCACAGCTGAGATCCTTTTTATGATCACTACAGGGTGATGCAGAGAATTTTACAAGCCACATGTTGCAAGGTGAAAATTTATACAGACCAACATTTTGATGAATTATGTAAAGATGTATATATACATATTTTACATGTATAAAAATGCATATACAAACACACGCACATGGAGAACATGAGCGTAGCTAATGCTTGTGCCTGGCACTTACATTGCCTTTGTCATATAAGGAGCTCAGCAGGGTTTATCAAGCCCTATGAGAGCACTTTTCCCTCACCATTGAAAAATGGGGGTAGTTGTTTTAATGTCTCATAGCAACAACTTGAAAGAGGAAGCAGAATGTCCAAGTGAAGCTGCTGGCTAACCTGGGGAGGCAGGTGTATTGGAGGCTGGCTCTTGCAGAGGAGTTAATGCACTTCTTCCATCAGGTGCCAGAGGACTCTTTGGTGACCACTGATTGCCAGAGATTCCATCAGCCCAAGGGCTGGCTTTCTTGGTGTGGCTGGTCTTCCCATAAGAGCTGATAGCTTCTTATTGGATTTGCAAGAGAGATTGGCATCATCTGTCCATCCCAGCAGATGTTCCTTGGATCGGCCTCCCTTCTGGTATGGTGGGCAGACCAGTTCTAGAATCAACCCAGCTTCCAGGGTGACCAGCAGGTAAAGGTGACCTCCACACTCTCTAGGAGAACAAGAAAGTTCTTGCCTTGTGGACAAACATCCCATAAATCAGCTTCAACCAGGTCATGTTTGGGTTCTCTAGAAATGCCTTATGGATGCATCTGGCGTCATGAAAAATATTCATCGTCTGTATCTACAGTGTGGTTGCATCCAGTTATCCCAGTCCTGACCATTGACCCTTTGTGCTTGGTTCTTATTCAGCAAAACACAGATTTTGTTCCAAGTTGTGCCATTGGTTGGTTTATGGAGTTTTGGTGCCTGGAGGTTCAGTCTAAACTGCCGTTTCACCTTTGCACACCATCAGGGAGATGAGTGCTGGATTTCTGTGACTGCTCACGGCCCAGCAGAAGGTCTTCTAGCAAACAAGCATATGAGAGGAAACATTTAGCAGAGTTGTCCGGGAGACGAGGGGAAGACACAGAGGAAGGAGCAAGCACCACCACTCATAGACCAGGGTTCCCCTAACCTCATGGACACTACTCCATCCCAGTGAGCACCCTCCATCAATCACCGAATTGTATGGTGCCAACAGAACGAGAAGATACCACTGGCTCTGGTTTCATCCTTACTGTTGACCTCTTCTGAATTCTAACAGTTGTTCCTTTTTTCTTGGTTCCCCTTTTCCCTCCCTCCCTGTCTCTTCTCCCTGTGCCTGCTCCAAGCCATCTCTCCTTAATTGCCTGCGTGTATTTCTTTAAATGAAAGGGCTACACAAACAGAACCCCGCGAGTGCCAGCCGAAATTCCTAAAACAAGCTTTCTCTTCCGGGAGGAGACCCAAACACATTCACTCATTGATTGGGCCGCTAGCTGATACTCAGCTCGCCCCCCTCCTCCCGTATTTCAGATAGGTTTTCTTTTTTATTAAACGCCTCTAAAAAGACCAACAGATTGCCTGTGAATGACCACACAGTAGAATCCTACAAAGCTCCCATTCATGGCCAAGAAACTTGTACAATCCCAGTGGTGCAACAGAAAGACAGCTCTTTATAAACCAACCTGAGTGAAAAGGTCAATGACCATAAACTCCCTCTCCCCACTTTCCTGCAGAGTTTGGTCTTTTAATAGTAATCAGTACTTTTTTACTACCATAAGGAATAGGCCTTTTGAAGGGTGGGGGGGTGGGTTATTTTTTTATGTGAAGACTGCAGGAAAAGAGCTGTATCATGCTGAGAGATGTGCCCCAGGACCCCTCCACTGCAGTTTCCTTTATCCACTGGAGCTCTTGGCTGGATGGATTAGCCTTGCCTTGGTTTGATTTATACTGCTGACCTTGGAAAGCAGGAGGGTGCTTTGGTTTGAACCTGGTCTGAGCCTGAAAGAACCTCCTACAGAAGATGACCATGGACATGGTTTCTGAGAGAAGGTAGGCAATGGATTTGTGTGGTCAAGAGTCCTAAAACCAGGCCATCTGTTATGACCAAGGACATGCAAGTTTCCACAATGGCAAAAATCTCAGTACTTCCAGCAGCATCCTCTCCACTTGGTGTTTTGACCTTTCTGCCATGAAAAAGCTGCTCTGGCTGCCTGAACCATTTTTAGCCTTCTGTCACTTAACTGTAGTGTATGGACAGCACATAGGTCTCCTTAAGGCTCCAAAACCAATTTGCTTTAAGAAGAAGCCATGTAAGAATTCCTGGCAAAGGAAAAAAAAAACCCAAGAAGAAAACAGGTCATCATGGACAGAACATCCAGATGGCCCATGCTTGCGTGGCCACCTCACATCTACATGTCTCTCCGTGTAGCAGAGCTATGATGGTACTTAGGTGTTCTCTAGAGACCCAAGTGGAGAGACAGGTAGAGCAATTTAGATTTGCTACATCTAGGGGAAAGCAAGCATTGTCTCCTTCAAGCAGGTTCCTCAACAGGTTCTGAAAAGCCTATGGACATTGCTCAATAAAGCATGTGGTGGTTTTCCAGAGAAGAAAGAGTATGAGTAGGCCGGGCTCTGCTAAGTCAGGCCCAGTGAGCCCTGTTAGCAGACATGACTCAAAGGTTTGTCCAAGTAGGAACAACTTTTGCCATCATCTTGGACTTGTAGGAACTGACCTGGATACTTTCATATCTCTGAGTGATAGCTGTAAAATGTAGATTCTGAAAATGTTAACTAATTTTTATAGGAGACGATAATCTCCCTTTCCTAAAAACCCCTGAAGCAAAAGGAGAGAGTGTCCTCCACTGTAACAAATAAACCATGGGGCCATAAATAAGAGGACTTGCAGCTGAAGTGTTTATTAATTGAGCACATATTTACTGTCTCAGAGACATGTCTTTCTTCAGGAATTATCAGGAAAGGATTACATGGCAGTAGGGATGGATGAATGGGTGGGTCTGGGTGAGGGCAGGTGTGTGCCCACGCAAGCGTGTGTTCAAGTGAACTTCAAAAGCATCAGTACAAAAACATACGCACTCAGCATGGTGGGAATAAAAGGTTATTTAAGTTCTTCCATTTAAAAATATCATTCTTCAGTTATTTTAGTGTGTTTAAGATGTTTAAACCCTCATTAATATCCTTTAAATCTGCCTTTCACACACACTGCAAAGCCTTTCAACGAAGGACTAATTTTAATGGACTTAGAGGTAATCTTGTTTTTTAGCAAATAAAATAAAGGTTTCACTAATTAAAAATGTTACAACATTTAGACTGGTCTTTTCTTTCCACTGCTTTAATTAAAAGGCATCTTGGGGGAAGGTTTTGAGAGCTGGATCCAAGTTTTATTTGATAATCCTAATACCGAGGCCAAAAGGGAACAAGCTGTTCTTGAAAGAATTTTGCCGGGAGATGTAGAGAGTGTGAAAGGCTTGGCTTAGCCATAAGCCACTATTTCAGGTGGTCAGATCTGAGCAAACCCTTCACGAGAACAACGAAGGGGTACACGAAGCAGAGACAGCATTGTTCCGTCCCCGTTGCCATGGAGAACAGGGTTAAAATAGTCGCGCTTTTGAGTTCAAGAACAAGGAACACACTTCTTAGGTCCCTGGAGAGCAACCACAGTGATGGCAATCCCAGCCCCACGTCGTTGGCAAGTGCAACATCTAGGCGGGTTTTTTTTGACCGCCTCCAGGGATGGCGATTCCACCGCTTCCCTGGGCAGCCCGTTCCAATGCCTCGCCACTCTCTCAGTAAAATTTTTCCTAATATCCAACCTCAGCCTCTCCTGGTGCAGCGTAAGCCCATTTCCTCTCGTCCCATCAGCTAGCTGTCACCACTGCAGAATATTATCTGGCACAACAGCGGCAGCCCTTCAGGCTGGCCTGGCGGAGTGGCAGCGGAGACGTGTGAGCGCTTGCTTTGTACGGTCGTTTTACAGCCCGCACCACCCCTGGTAGGTGGCTGAGGTACAAGCTAGAGCAGCAGAGCTGAGATTTGGTGATTCCTTGGCAAACAGCCAACACAAGGCCGGTTGGCTGTCGCTTGGGTTAGCTGTGTGCAGGAGATGGTGTGAGTGCTCCCTCCAGAGCCCGTGCTGATCCACATGCCTTGGGCTTGAATCAGTGTCTTGGAGGAAAACAGCTATGATTTCTTTGGTGGAAAACCAGCTAGGAGAGGTTCTGCTTCCTCCTCTTTTCCCTTCCCTCACCCAAACTCCTGGTGATGAAACCTCTTTTGTGCTTAAAATCTGTGACATGATCAAGGTTCATAAGAAAACTTATGTTTATTCTCTAGGGCTTTTTATAAACATAGATTCCTGACCCAGTCAGACATGAGTTGGCACAATGGACTGAGGTGGCCAGCTGCCTCCCAGTGGAGAGGAGAGAGTAGATGGAGTTTGCAAGATGCAAACTTCAGCTGGTTTTGTCACTAGGAAAACTGCAGTGGCACCACACCCTGCACCTCCTTTCCCTTCTCCTCCTCCTCCTAACAGTGCTTGAACAAAAGACCAAATCCCAGCCTGCTTTGCAATGGACACTCTATGGAACAGTGCCACTCTCTGCTTGACCCCAAATCCCACTACCTTGACTCTGAGATTTTGGAATGCACTTAGTAAGTGTTAAACAGTGGGGAGATAGACATCCTAGTATCCACATAGCACACAGGCTGATGAAGAAGAGCATCCTAAGGTGCTGCTGTTGTCCCTTTCTGAGAATGGGAAAGGGACAGAGGTTTGCTTTTCCCCATGGAAATAAGTTGGACTAGATGATCATTGTAGATCCCTTCCAACTGAAATAATTCTATTCTATTCTATTCTATTCTATTCTATTCTATTCTATTCTATTCTATTCTATAACTCATCTAAGCCCATTTCCTTTGGCTAGTATAGGAATAGTTGGAGCTCTGGCTCCCACCTCATTCCAGTGACCAAGAATGAGTGAAGCCAGATGATGAAGGCGAAGGCTTCTCTGGCACTGACCTAAACAGCCATCCATGGCTCTGACCATAGGAGAGGGACCGATTTTCCATCTCTCAGCACTGCATGACTCATCTACCTCTGGGTGGAGGAACCCTGAATAGCTATTCTACTCTTGGGCTCACACCTGAGCCATGGAAGTATAAAGGACAAGGAGGTGGGAGTTTCAACCTCAGATTCAGCAGGATACCTTGTCACTAACTAGCATAGTGAGTCTCTATGTTCATTCACTCATCCTTCTTAGACTATAAAAGCTATTTTCAAAGCTTGGCCTCATGTGTCTTTATTGGTGTTGAGCAATGACACCACTTCCTTCTCAGTCACTTGCATGCCTCCCACACATCTGTTAAAGAACCAGCAGCAACTGTTAAAGGGTGTATGAGACATCAGCCACTTCTGGAAAATGTTAACGTTTTCCTGCCTGATATGCTCAGCTAGCCTGGAATTATTTAAAAAAAAAAAAAAAAAAACAGGGAAAAAAAAAATAAAAGAAAAAAGAAAGGACTTTTCCACAAGATTTCTGGGAGGGGTCTCCAAAAAGGAACTTGTTGTCAGCCACAGCTCATGACTAATGTAATATAAAAAGCGTATGTTTGGCAGGATTTTAGGCAAGTGACTGTTTCAGGAATCAGGGTATTATTTTATGTGCAAGGTTATATTTAGAATTTGTAGACTGCAGAGTCGCAAGAAAATAATTGCATCAAGGAAATCTGGTGGAATCATAAACCATGAGAATGCAAAGCCTGAATCATCTGAGCCCGCAGGAGCCTGGGATTTATTCCACCCGAGCTCACAGCAGCTCATCCATTTGCTGGTGTTTGGGGTATTTCCTTAGCTTTAAAGGAGTTTATGCTTCCGTGCTGATATATTTACTAAGGCAATAATTGCAGCATGTGAGAATGAATGAAGCTGTAAAATGGTTTCTAGACCCTTAGAAAACAGACTTCAAACTGTCTCGTTCTGAACTATACTTCCTCCTCCTGGCATGGGTGCATCTGAAAGCTCCAAAGATATGAATCCTCAGGAATTTGACTGTTGTTCAGATGTGGCTTTCCACATGATGATTCACACCCTCCTCATTTTGAGCATCCTGGCATTCAAGAGATGATGCATCCATTGCTCCTAAATATCAGTGTAGAATATAAAATGCCCCAAGACAAGATGGCAAAGTGTTAGGCTGTGATACCCCCTCCTCCTGCCCCACACAAGGTCCTCTTGTGTCAACTAAAAGCCTCCCAAAGGGCCGAGGAGGTGTTTACGACTCCTAGATTTTGCTCATATATACAAGGTCGGAGGTGGAAGGGTCACTTATAGTGACTCTTGCATTCACATATGGCAGGACAATAGATGTACGAGATGAATGTTCTGAAAAGAGGGGAGAGCTTCTAGCTCTAGTGGGACAGGAACATGCAACAAACTCTCTGACCCTTATCTCCCTGTGTTAGCTCCAGATCCCTTCTCCTCACCCTTCTCCCTACATGCGCACTCTGCTTTCTTCCACCTCATGGGGCAAACATCCCAACACCCCTCGTTCTGAGTCAGAAAATCCCACCGTGTCTCACTCCAGCCAGGTTGGCATCCCTGTCCTGGCTTAGCCGTCTCCAGAAATAGTGTTCAGCTTTACAGCTCTTGTGAGTAGGCTGTAGTGTCATTTTTGGACACATAGAAAATCTGACTACATCTGCAAAGAAGTGCTAACAGTAGAGGCCACAAGGAAAGATGAGAGATAATGCCTTCCAAACTCTTCTGCTCTATCTCAAAAACAGTCTGTTCTAAAAAGTCTTTAAGACTCCTCAACAGGTTGCAGCTGGCTAAGCTGAAGCCTGCCTGCATTTTTAAATTAAATAGGTATTTTATTGAGCCTTCACTCTGGTTGCACAGTGTGATGGGTCAGGGATGATCCTGGCAGTCACTGATCTTGACAATAAAGGCGTGTGTTTATCCCAGGGCACGTAGAACATGTGAATGGTGCCAAGGGTTGACTGAGGTAAATTTGCCTTGCAATAAAACCACAATGCCTCTTCTTCACTTCTGCTTCTGAGCTGAAGAGCATAATGGGTTTCAGTTACTTTTATTTGGGCAGTGAAGACAAGACCCTTGTCACAGCATCTCAAGGGACAGTCAAACACAAACTGTTCATGGCTCTCAACCTCCCTCCAACTGAAGGGCACGTACGATACCTAAGAAGAGTCTCTTTCTTCACAAGTCAATACACTGACATAGTGTCCTCAGTGAGCAGGAAGGAGGGATGGGGCAAAAGAGGGTTTCAGAGAAAGAGATGAGAGCGGTGGTGACATTTATTTCAAGACCTTCATGATGAAAGGTTCCTCATGCTGTGAGGACTCATTCATGCCATTTCAGAGCTGGCATTCAACCAGGGCTTAATCCGGTGCAGAATGAAATCAGGCATTATGAAGAGATGGATGGTTGTAATTGAAATAATAACATAAATATAATTGAAATATAAATATATATATGCACACACACACGCACACTGTATAAAACCTCGGTGGAAGCAACAATAACCTTTTAGCTCTGCGAGCCAGCTAACCTATTCCTGTAACCACCTCTAATCTGTATGTTTGCACCTGGGGTTCTTTAAGGAAACGCAGAGTTGTAATTAACGGGGGGTGTGGAGAAGTCAGATGAGTGGGATATTCACACTGCAAGACTAGAGCATGAATTTGCACCAGGTCACAAGCATAAAGAAAGCAGGCGTGCCAGCTTTGTCCCAAGAGATCATTTTACGTGCTCCCCATCATCAAATAGCCACACACTGCAACTCACAGATTTCCTCCAGTGACCGTAAAGCTTCTCAGAAAACTTTATTTCTGAGTTGCTCATTCAAAAAGTTACTCTCTGACATTAAAAAAGACCCTTGGATTTTGTTAGACTTCTGCACAGCTTTAGCAGCCGTGAAGCTGGTACCAAGCTGCCATGAGATGTTACAGTGCCTACATTGTTGGTGGGAACCTTAGGGAAAGAGGTTTCTGGACATGCCCTAGCATCCACTTTCAGGTGATAACTTCTTGGCTAATAAACACATTTAAAACACAAAATATGAATTTCCCTTATTGCTCATGATGGAGTGGCTGCCAAGCATCAGCAATTAGGATTATGTCTGGAGAGGGAAGGGGCTTAGCCAGCACCTTTGGATGTTCATCACAGGAGTCTTACTCACGGCTGAGACTGCTCTCATGCCTGGCTGGAAGGGCTGGCTGGTTGTGGTGCTTAAGAGTAGGTTTAAGCTGGGCTTAGTTCTGGCTAGATGAAACACAGCTTGCCTCAGGTTCCTGTGGCCCAGACCCTGACCCTTCTTTTTTCCTGTAGACAATACTGTTTCTTGCCTGGTTTTATCTTGGAGGCTTAAAGTTGTCTGCAGAGGCTCCACATCCAAACCAGTAGCACCAAAGGTGTTTGGGAGGCTCCATGAACAAAACTGAGGAATTCATAACTCAGAATCTCCAATCAATCTAACACAGCCCACAAATGGGCTCTTGTCTGCTCCTCTCTTGGACATTGTAGCTCACAAAGTGTCCGTTGAAAAGAGGTGATGTTTGCATTGCTTATAACAAGCAATAGCAGAAGGATGCTCTGTGCACAACTGAGACCTCCGCAGCTACCCTAAGCTAACATCATGGTGTGGCTGGAGGGGCAAACGTAGAGAATTTGACAAAGCAAGTGATGGAGCTGAGAAAAACATGGAGGCTTCATTTTGTCAAGGCGGATGTTGCCATTGGGTGGAGTTGTCTGGTGTGTGTTCTTGTCAGTGACAACTCCGAAAATGCCAAAAAATTGTCATCGGTGATTAAGCTCCCTCACGCAGGGAGGCTTTGGGAATAGAAGTCAACGGCTTTATAATTAGCAAAAATTACTGAGAAAAAGAGTCATTTGGATGCTTCTTTTCTCTCATCAAAGACTTTCTGTCTCGAAGTCCCCTTCCGAGCTGCTCTGTCTCCCAGCCCAGCTTTCTTGTGATGGCAAGGGACAACAGACTGCCTCAGATCACACAAGGCAGGAGGGATTCGCTCTTGCCAATGTGTGAATCATATAATGACTAAAGAAACTCCACTGGAGTCTGCTCCTCTGAATGCCAGACAGCATTTACATCTCACCTGATCCTGGCTGGGTGGTCAGTCCTGGGCATGGCGTTCCTTGCTGGGGCTCACCCCTGCCAGCTAAAGCAGTTGATTGTTCAGTAGACTTGGAGCTAGCTAACAGACCCGTAAGCCTGTGCTCTAGAAGCTCTCTTTGATTCTCCCAGCCTGCAGTCTAAATGTAAAAAACTAGGAGCACATCAGGACCTTCAGCTATGAGTTGATCCTGCTGGACTGAGCATGGCTTCTGTTCCTGGCACCCATACATCCTTTTTTCTAGATGGATCACATGTGTGCAGCCAGAGGAACAGGAGACTGGCAATGTTTAGAAGCAGGATTTCTGGTGTTTTAGGCACTAATTACACTCAAGAAATATAGCTGGTGTGGTTTGCATGTTTCGCTCCCCACCACACATGTATGAAGGCTTTGGCTGGCGTGTCCTGGCTGAATTGCAGAGTGTGCAGTAGCCTGACCCTCTCCTTCTGGAGCTGATGAGCCCAGAGAAGCCCCAGGGAACTGACAGATTCACACCCAGCCTGCATGAGGCCTCAAGAAGATGCGTAACACCCTTTCCACAGGCAGATTGCATACATTAGTGTAGGAATTCCTCAGGAAAACCCATTCTTAGAGAGACATGGCTTCTATTTAGCAAATACCACATGAAATGAGCTGTCATGAGACTGCTGTTTCCTATAGCACGATGAAGACCTTTTCTTCCTTGAAGGAGTCTTCTCAGAGGTAAAGATTTTATCTGTTCACCCCTTACAAAATAAAATTCACCATCTTTGTATGTATGCAGCTATATTCTCCTTCCCAGGGGGTTAGACATATCTGCCAGTGAGCCTACCCCCACTAGTATGAACCAAGCGAGTGTCACCAAAAAACAGTGTGATGAGGGTCTGAGTGAATGGGTGTGAGGGTGTTGGTGGCACTGTGCTCAGTGGTCCTGTCCTGACCCTGGGCAATAAAGCGACACCCAGCAGTGGGAGGCATGATTCTTGAAAGAGGTGTCCAGAGGCATCAGTGAAACCTGGGGCTCTCACTGGAGCTGGAGCTCAACATCCCCAAGTCCCGCAGCCTCTGGTGAGCCCTGAGCAGTGTCCTGCCAACAGACCGAAGCTTCTTACGGCTTGAAGACTGGAAGTGTTGTTCCAGGCATAAGGTAGCAGTGTTTTAAGCCGCCAGTCTCCAGGGCTTTCTCTCACGAGCTCCGTGATTACGTCATGTCTCCAGTGAGGTCAGTGCGCAGCTATCGAGATGGAGTTTCAATTGCTCCCAGGCTCGCAGGAGTGCTCTTGCTCGTGCAGGATGTGGCCAAGCCATCACCGGGAGGGTGCAATGGGATTGTCCCACCTCAGTAGTCCTTTCTTCGGGAACTGGCTTCCCCCCCCCCCTCACACCCGTGCAAGCCCCGTGGTGGGAAGAAAGGGGTGCTTGTTTCTTGCCTACCGTTAATCGAAAGGGCTGGAAGTGTAACCAGAAATGACAACTCGAGTGAAATGCGATGCCTCCGGAGAGGCCCAGAAGGCAGCAGAGTGGTGCCTTCCAGCCATGCCAGAGACCCCTTTCTCCCGCTCACTGAAAAAGCAGTCAGCTTGGGAAATCTTGTTTTCACAAATGTATATTTTTCCCTCTAAAAACAATAAATGGTGTTATTGATGGGCAAAGCTGAGGTCCAATGTGGCCACACACTGTGAGGTTTGGCTGGCTTCCTCCGCTGTTGCTACGCTCTTCGTTTCCCAAGGAGATTTTGGATACTTCCTTCTGCTGCGAGGGCCACACATACAGACAGAGCAACCCATCGGGGGACTCTCTACACCCCACCCAGTCTCATCCAGGACCTGGGAGGTGCAGAGGGGCCCAGGAGGATGTGATGCTGGCCCCTGACTGTTATCTGTGCCTCCAACTCCTTCTGTCACTGCTGACCTGCAAGAACAGAGCCTGCCTGGAGCCTCAAGCTCCAATCCAAGCTGACCAACCCATTTCTCAATACCAGATTTCAACTGACAAAGCTATAAAGTCATATGCACACAGAAATTACCATCCTCAGGTGGAGAAACAGCTCTGAGCAATGGCTGCTCTTTCAGTCCCACATATTGCATGGGCTGGGCTGATTCAGAGCCATCCTTATCTCTCAGGTACAAATGATTTGGGAACTTTGTTGATCACAGATGCTCAGGCAAAGGTCTAATCTCATCTGGACAAGGTCTGGGCAAGAAAGGAAACACCGCTTAGTGTCTGACTTGGACAATTCTTAATTCTCAAGATCCGTCCTCATAATTTTCCCCCAACACTGTCTCTAACTAGTAATTGCCAAAAAAAAAAAAAGGTCAGACTCCAGACAGATGTTAGAAAAGAAAAAATAGAGCAAATAAATAGTATCTGGCTTCATATCAGGAATCTGAACTATGAACAAAACCCAACGGCCGGTCACCATTAAAGCAAACATGGGAGAAGAAAACGGAAACCGGTCAAGTCCTTGATCTCTCCCACACATCTGCAACACCAAGCTGCTTCGCTGATTTACATCCCCGATCTACATCCCCTGTCTCTCCCAGCTCCCGTGCATCATGTCCCCGTTCGCATTGTTGCCCTCCACGCGTGCATGGGCACACTCACACACACCCCCAGCTCACATGCACTCTTTCCTCCCATCCGCCCCAGCCCACACCACTCATTTTGGGCAGTGCCCTGCCCGCCGTGGCACGGCTGCTGCTGATTCACGTGTCGTCACCGGCGGCCGCCCTCCCACAGTGCCCCCTCCATCCCTTGGATCTGCTGCGCTGCACGTCGCTGGCACACAGCGGGGCCAGGAGCAGTTACTGGTGTGAAGTAGGGTACTGGGGCAAATGCCCGCTGCATACCAATGAGTGGAAAGCAGCCCGTGAGCAGCCGCGGAGCAAAGGTTCCCCATTCTCTTTTCTTGGCTGTCGGCACATGTGGGGCAGCGGGGATGTGGGAGAGGAGGGAAAGGAGCGGGGAGAGCCAGAGACAGCAGTAGGAGCTCTGTCGCACTTTGGGATGAATGCTAAGCAGACCCCACTGGGCGGGAGTGCCCAGATGAATGGGATCCTTTCACATCAGCCTGACAGAGGAGGGATTTCATAGTTCTCTGAGCAGCACAGAGCTGCCTTAATCCAGCAGATACAATGCCCTGCTCATACGGCTCAGGAAACAAAATAAATATGTTCTTGCAAAGACATCACAATGAAGCTTTTAAGGACTCTATATGAGAAGGCTCTACCTGGTTCTTGGGTCTCCTTGAATGTGTGGGAGCTAAGAGCCAGGCTTTTTATTTTCTGCTCTCTTTGCTTTTCTCAACACTTTCCTTCTTTGCTGAACCTGGCCCTGGTGTGGAGGAGAAGAACATTTCCATTAAGCTCTTCTCTAAAAATAAACAGAAACAATCACCCCCAGGGTCATTCTAAAGAAAGTGATCACAGATACACCTGGCAATAAAAAAGTAGAAATGCAATCAAATCTGCAGATCAAATAAAAATAATGAAAAAAAGACTGAAAAAACTGAGCTGAGTGTCACAGAGAAGCTGTCTGCTCCCCAAGTCAAACACCTCTGGTGTCTCTACCAAAGAGCCATGGCAGCTGCAGCAGGTTGTAGTAGTTGTGACTACAGGATAACCATGGAGTAAAGCTCACCATCATGGACCAGGGGCTGCTCCTTACACCTTCCCGTTAATCCCACACCGAGACATGGATGCAGCAAACCAGCCCAACAGGGTGCAGTGTATGCCAGCCTATGTCAAAAAGCAGCCATGGAGCTCGAGGTGAGCTGTTTGCACTGTAGCTTAGTCCTGCAGCAGGTACACTAGCCCACAGGACTACACGCTGCTGCAGCTTGGCAGAGTCTAGAACCCAGCAAGCTCCGGACGGCTTTGAGACACTTTCTCCTCTTGCCTCCAACCATGGGTGGAGAGGAGTCTTTAGCATTAGTGGCTAACCCAGCTGCCCTACTCCGGCCACCCACCTGCCTTTTGATATTCTCCTTTTGTTCTGTGATGCTGCTGCAGCAAAGAGCATTTACTCCACTGTACAAGCGCATCACTCTAGGGGATCTACGGCACATTTGCTGCGCTGCATGGGGTTGGTTATGGTGCTGTAGTCAGGGCTGCTTGAGTCCATCCCTCCCTCCCAAGTCTGCTCTCTTCCAGGAGACATGCAGCCTTGAGAACTGGCTGGGTGACTTCAACCCATCTAAGGGATATATGGTTCATTTCTTATTTCCATGGTGGTTTGGGTTCCCAGCTGAAGGTTACCCTTGTGCTCAGAAGGGATCTATTAATATCTCTGCCAGGAGGTAATGAAGGGTCTTTCAAACACTGCAGCTGAAATCTCCCCTGGGAACTGCTCCCAGGAGATGGGCTCGTAATACCCAGAAGTTATGACAAAATTATACCCTGTATATAGGATGTGTGACTGTCTTGTTTGGCCATCTGTGCTGTCCCTGCTATGGAATACCAGGTACACAGCGTTACTTGGGCAGCCTTTGGTGCCTATCTGGAGCAAATTTCAGGCTGCAGGACTTGACTGTCACACATCAGCTTGGGAAGCTGCCTGCAGGTTCTGCACATGGCAGGTACCAAAGAGAAGTATAAAACTGTCAAACCTATTCCTGAGATAAAAAGCTTGTGTCAAGCTAATCAAAGCATGAAAGCATAAGAATTGCACAAAGGCAAAGGTTTTAAGACCAGAACTGGCAGCTTTTCCACCAGACCTCCCTGCATACACCCAGGCCATAAAACACCAGTTGGCAAATCCTGAAGTGGCAGAAATTGTTCTTCCTATCAGTGAAGAGAGCAAGATGCCTTTGGAGAAAAAGCTCTGCCTTCCAAAACCATAGCAGCCAGCTGTCCCACTGCAAGACTTCTGGTCACAATTTTGCTTTCCCAAAGTGTCAAACTCTGACAAAAACCCAGTGCCAGTGCCCGCCGATGAAACGGAAATGTGTTCTTCCAGAAATTAGCCTAACTGCGGCCCTCACTGTTAGATGTGTGTTAGCTCCCATGCTCTGCAACCTGACCGGCTGTGGAATAAAATGCCAGTTTTTCTGCCGGCTTCCCCTGCCCCTCTGTGCGCTAGTGCTGCCATTCCTGTGCCAGGGCTGCCGAGATGAGGCGGTGGGTTGGCAGGGAGAACAGCAGCTCTGTGATTCCCCGGACCGATGATCTACCAGAAGTGCCAGACTGTGTCAAGCGACATGTGAGTCACCACTCAGACCTTCTGCTCAGTGGTGAAGCAAAAATCCACAGTTCTGGCAAAATTTAGGCCTTTTTATTATTCTCTCTAGCAGCCTTACCAAGCTGGCATTTTAGCGTCCCAAACCGAAGTTGAATAGAGCTGCCAAGGGCTGTCATTCCAAGTTTCTGCTTCTGCTTCTAATTTCCTTGCAGTGGAGATGCTGAGATGGCTGAGAATATTTCATTTTACCACCTGGCCACCAAAAAGCTTGGTCTGCATTTTGGGTGATGTCACACTTCCTGAGCTTTGGAGAATGGTTGTCTCTCCTTTCTCTTTTGGCACAAAACAAGCTCAATCGTTCAAAAAAAGAAATCCCTCATGAGCTGCCAAGAAAATACCAATGAGGGAGATGGGAACAAAAGCACAACTGTAAAATCAGAGGAGACAAAAGGATTCAATAAATCCGACTTTTTTTTTTTTTTCCCACCCAGACTGTAGCATCCATGTCAACTGATGACAAGAATTATTTGGTGACGTTGGAAGTAGTCGGAACAAATCTGCTCTTCCTTAACAGCCCTGTGTCTAAGCCACCCATCTCAGTGGGTTTGTGGTTAATCTGGCTAAGGTCTATGCCCTCTTTGACACAAGCTGTAGCTCCCATACAGCCTTTCTTAGCTGGATTTGTCTCAGAGATGTCAAGAAGATGACTAATAACCAAACATGCTCTTGAGCTCAGTGGCTGGATTCATTTGTGTGGCCAAAGACCCCATTAATAGTCTGTAGACACGGTATATATAGTTACTTTTTAAATATAGAGGCATTGTCCAGAGGTATTTCTATTAGCCCTGTTTACTCCCAAACCACTTGGGCTCAGACATCTTGACGTCCTGAACCTAAATGTGGATAAAGTGTGAGGCAGCACTCCAAAGGGTAAGACTGAAGGGAAATCACTGCGCCAAGCAGCTTTAATGGAAAAAAACATTTGATGTTGCCACAGTTCAATTATTTATTCTTTTTTTTTTTTTAACCTGGGTAACTCAGAAAGTGCAACGACTGGGTTACATCAGAGGTGGGGATTAGGTGCTCATGAAGCAGGAAAAGATGTCAGTCATAAGGGGAATGCCAGAATTGATTATTGGAGTACCGCACTGTCGGGAAAGTTTGGAGACTGATTTGCTGGGAATTCCCACTGGAGCAGCTGTCTCCTCTCTGAGTTGTTGTCAGGGCACAGCCTTTTCTTCAGTTTGCTAATTTTCTTTAAGAACATTTGCTGCTCCGAAGCACCTACCAATGAACATCTCTTCAGTGATCTTTAGGATGAGTATTTGGTGGCTATTTCAAATTTACTCTTTACACTGTGTCACTCAGGAGCTGAATTGCACCAAGTTCTGATTTTGGTTTGGCTTTAACTTTATTCTTGAGAATGTTGGGTTTTGGGCTTTTTTTTTTTTTCCCTTTCTGACTGAATAACAGGAAATCACCTTAAAAGAGCAACAGCAAAAACCAGCACCTATATAGCAAGGCCATGTGAGCAGATGATCAGTAAGGCTTGAAGTATACAGAGTTTTGCAAGTATTTTCACCCAGGAACAACGTTCCACCACCTGTAAATAGCAGCAATCCAAACAAAGGGCTCAAGCTCAGAAATAAATGCATGAATCACTGGTTTTATTCTTTAGTTATATTAGTTAACAAACACTTGGGAACTCCAGTTCTTCCACACTCCTAGTTGGTCTGGGAAAAGCAAAAGTGTAAGGCCAAGTCCTGACTCAGAGCAGTGAAGAAAAGCATATATGCAACAGAAGAGCCTTTGAGAGCCATTCTCTTTTCAGTCTGCCCTGTTCCTGCTAGAGCTCTTCTGAGGCTCTCACTGAGGACTCACATCTTTAGAAATGTGGTTTAGTTTGATCAAAACCAAAAGAAAATTTTGCAGCTAAAGGAAAGCCTGAGGGTCTGCGACTCTGGAGGGATTCTGCTGGCTGGTGTAAAAAAGGATGCAGAGGGTCTCTGATGCCAGCTGCAGGTGGCCATAGGACCAGACTCCTTTGCTGTTGCCGTCACTGCCTTAGATTCACAGACCCTAGGAGCTGTGCAGTGCCGAAGCTGGGGACCATGCTTTTGTCTGACTGCAAAGGCAGATAGTGAAATCAGCGCAGGTTCCAGCGCACCAAGCAGGCTTCTGGAGCATCTGCTGACATGCCAAGGATGGCAACCACTACACAAGCTTTTATTCCCACATTTAGCCCCCATCGAGAAACACTGTTGGTGGTTTTGGCAACAGTGAAAGCCCATCAAAAAAGAAAGAGTTCTTGGAAGAGGAAATGGGAAGGGAAGATCCTGAGACTGCGTCTCTGTCACCTAAGGGACAAAGGGAGGTAGGCATTGCTAATTAATGGGTGGTTTTCAACATTATGCAAAATGTTTTATAAAGTCTCCTTTGAACAAGAGCTGCCCTGATGTGCTAGGGGATGTTTAAGTCCTTTCAGGTCTCAGCTGGCTCGCTCGCACCTCGGCCCCGCCGAGCCCGCCTGGCTGCTCCCGCAGAAGTGGGGCATTCATGCTCTCAGAGTGTTAATGATTTCACCCTCCATAAAACCAGCCACTCAACCGCGTGCTCAGCAGGACACACACCGAGATGAAATGCTCTCTTTGAAGGCCAGGAGGAGGTGACAGGACCAAGGTTTCTTCCTGGGACAGTTCCGTCTCCATCCCAAAGGAATTTCCCAGGGGATGGGTTGTCTGATTCCCATCACCTGCAGAGGCATCTAGTCCTCTTAGCCTCACTGATATTGATATGTTTTAACACAGTCAACAAGCCCTGGGCTCATGGACTGCCCTGGAGTATTTCTCAAAGCCTGTCCTCTTGGCTCCTGCTTTGACAAAGGGGCAGAGAGACTCCGTACAATCTGCAGCTCTGCTGGTGATGAGGGACAGAAGATCTCTCCTCTGCAGAGCTCTCAGCCCCAGGTACACATGGTTAATTTGTTTCCCAAGCACTCTGTTGACAAATTTTACAAGAGGCTGGGAAAGTAGTGAAAACAGCCTGTGCTGCATGCTTACATGAAAACTGCTATAAAACCCCCTGCATAATTTTCACACTGAGATGATCTGACCAGCCCAACATGGAATACTTCAGTGGGTAACAGCCCTGGACCTGCCTGCACAACCCAGATGGACAGGACGCTCCTTGTTGCCATTGTGTGCTCCAGCCATGCCCAGGGGTTAGTGAGACGCTGCTGCTGGCTCTGGGCTGCTCCTACTTCTATCCAGCTGTGAGATCCACCATACCACTGCCAGGACCACCAGTGCACTGGAGTGTTCCAATATCCACCCCCCGCAGCCACGAGCATAGGACACATTGAAGGAACCTGAACCAGGGATGCTCCCTCACTGGGAAGTTCTCAGGAGGTAACATAGGGTAGCACAGCATCTTCCTTGAAAAGGCAAGAGGGAAGGAGGCAGAAAGAAAAACTCAGGATTTTCTTCTGTTTTCAAGGAAAAAAAATGATGCAACTATTCAGATGTGGTGAATCATAGAATCATAGAATTGTCAGGGTTGGAAGGGACCTTAAAGATCATCTAGTTCCAATCCACCTGCCATGGGCAGGGACATCTCCCACTAGAGCAGGTTGCTTAGAGCCCCATCCAGCCTGCACTATTGTATGTAATACCTACAGCATCAAGAGGAATCACCTCTTCAGATAAATCTCCACAGGTTCCTCTCCTTGCAGTTTGGATATTTGCAGCTCAAGGGAACTACAGATCCCAGTGTGCAATGGTCCCCTTCCTTATGAAAGGCCTGAGGGAGATGTGGGTACTACTGGGTTACGCTGTTTTTTCTAGGAAGACTCCACACCACTATAGATGTTTCTATAGCTTTTATCCTCGCTCCATCTGCTTGGCTGCAGGGGTCAGTACTTCCCTCTGTGACACATTAATGCTTTTTGCCTAGGTGTTAATGGCAGGATGATCCAAACCCGCCAGCTCCGTTGGACAAAGCAACTTTACACGCTCTCACAGGGCGGTAACATCCACCGAGAAAAGCCAAAGGAAAACAACTGAACCTCCCACTGCCTGCTGTCACTGTCCTGCTGTCCTGGGTGGGGAAACCCCTATTAACCAGTCCAAGTGATCACATGAGAGGGCAGTAAGATGCAAATGAATGGTTTTACTCCAAGTATAACTCTCAAAGCTTGTTTTGATGAGAGGTCATCCATCTCAGGAGCAGGTGCCAGGTCCATCATGGATGCACTGGGGCAGTGAGAGGTGGGACAAGTGCTTCAGGAGGACCCATCAATTCCTCTCCCAGTGATCAGAACTCTTTCTTCCTCTTCTGTAGCAAGAAATGCCAATGCCTCTGTCTTCCCACTTCAGGACATCTGTCCCCCAGTGAAGCCAAGAAAGGTTAGATCAGATCACTGCAGAGGTCCCTTCCAACCTCGTATTCTATGATTCTATGAGGAGTAGCTTCAGGAGGGTGAATGAAATCCCTTAGCTGCTGACATCATGAACAGGACATGTCACTTAAGCACGGGAAGATGGGAAGAGGACACACACCACAGACTTCCTGAGCAAACCAGGAACTCCATCCTGTGCCTGACACAGCCCCTGACACAGCCGTTGCACAAGCCACCCACTCCCTGCCATGAGACTGACCATCTGCTGGCCTTTCCTGCCTGTCCCTCCTGTCCCATCCTTCCTGCCTGCCCAGATAGTCTCTCCTAGCAAGAGAAAGCAAACAACTTCTGTTTATTCCCTTTCCCCCATCTGCTAGTGCATAACACGAGCCCACTCTGCCCTTTTTTCCCTTCTTTTGCCCTGCTGAAGGAGCCAGTCCCCACTGAGCTGAGGGACAGGAACCCACACTGCCCCACTGCAGATGTCCATGCTGAGACACAGCCCTTGGTCCAAACAAGAAAGTTTAGAAACAAACAAAATCTTTCCTTTGCCTTCACCAGCTTTGGGCATTTGTCACAGGAAAACAAGCTCAAAATATTGACTTCACGTGAAAATTGCCTCTTCTACTGTTGACCTACCAAGACTGTTATTTAAATTATACCTGTCATCCCCAATTAATTAAGAATGGACCTTTCCACAGGGGGAAAGTTAACAAAACCTTATTCTTGTGAATATATCAGCTCTGCTGGCTTTTCCCATTCCCTTGCTGTCCTACTCAGCTGTGCGGGACAACCACACAGTTGTGTTCAGAGCAGCCCTGCATCCAACACTGCAAAGCTGTAGGAGCTGGGAGGCAGCAGGGAAACCTTGCATCTTTTTTTCACAGCTCCTCCACCACACAATGCCATCGTTCTGAGGCAGCTACAGCTGGGCATGGGGCACTGACTGTGGTTGCCCTGTTCCTGCAGACTTCCCTTAACTTTCTGTGGAACACTTAGCTTGAAAATATGGCATAAATATATACAGCAGAATCTTTTCCAATTAACCACTCTGCTCTTAATCTTAGAAGAAATGGCTTGAGAATAGCCGGAGGCATGGTGGGGGTTGAAGGTCCATCTTTTTTCTTCCTGTCTACCCAAGTCATATTCTCTGCATGCGACATCAGATTAAGCTGTCCTCCTTACAAGACTAGATCAGGTCCCCAGCAGGGACTCGCAGCAAAGCCACGCTCAGCATGACAGTATGTCTGTGACAGTGTGTCATCTCCCTGGCTGGATGCTCTTGCTACCCTGCATGTGAGTCCCACATTATATATTTCATTAAGACTCCCTGGAAGTTCCACCCATGGGAAGTCGGGAGTGTGTTTGCCACATCTAGCAATGGCAAAACCCACCCCAGCACCTGAGAGTGGTAGGAGATGCCGGAAGCATTTCTGAGTTGTACCTCTGCACTGCACAGGTAGTTTCCAAAGCACAAAAAATAGCTGAAACCTCCTAAAACTCGCAGTTTGGTAGTGGGTGGAGATGGGAGGAGCTCTCCCACCCCCACTGCAAGTTATCCAAGGTGAGTCTCAACTATATGGGTCTGCTTCCAAATAAAAAACATCATTGCTTACACATAGTATTTATATGTTCCTCCGCCCTGGTTTTGGCTCCTTCCCACTTTTCTTCACAAACTGCAGGCTGAAAAGGGCCATTCAGGGAAGCTTGACGATGCAAATGCGGCTCCAGTCCCTCTGCCAGCTCCCTGCTCCAGAGTGAGCACAACAGATTTTCAGCAGGAGAAAAATCTTTCTTGGCCTGCCTTAACATTTTCACTTCTTACACTTAGACTACACTCCCTTGGGCTTTTATTTTTCCTCCTTTCCTCTTTCGATGCTAATTGTTGCATTAGAGAACATAGCAGCAACCAGGCAGCAGAGCTGCAGCCCGTGTAAACTCCGGCTGAATTTTGTATATCCCAATAAGCCTGGGTAAGCAGCGTCTTCTTCCCATGACCCCACTTCTGAGAAGACACTAAACCAACATAGGCAACCCCTGGTTTCTGCTACTGAAACATGTTTGCACCTGGTTTGCTATCAACAAGTGCAAAATGGAAAATAAACACGAACGTGGGTTTCCCTAGAGTGGATCAAACAGGTCTTTGCTTCCTTCAAGGACTACATGGAAAAAATGTATGTTCACCTGCAGTTTGGAATGGCAGGTGCTGTGGGCATCAGCAAACACTCTTTGCCTGCTGCTAAGTGGACATCTACCCGTTTAAACCTCTTACCGTGCGACAAACCATCTGCAAGTTCAGGAGGGAAAAATGCCAACAGTAAAACTGTCTGTCTTTTTTCTCTTTTTCCTAAATCATGAAATGGAAATGCAAATAGCTGTTTGCTGCGCTGTAGATTTCCACAGTTGCAGCATGTTTCCAGGAATACCTGACAGCCCCGTGACAGCAGCTGGGGCTGGAAGGAAGGGGCAGGTTCCTCCCAGAGCTTGCAGAAAGCTCAGTACTCATCATTCCTACTGCCGTCCTGGATTTTATTGTTATGCTTTGCAAATCTTAACCAAAAATAACATCCTCCTTGCTTAATCTCATCACTGTCTTTTTCTGATTAGATATATTCCCTCTGTTTATATTAATAATAGGACAAGCTGAGCCAGGAGAGAAGGAGATAGCCACAAACAAAGAAACCGTATCTTCAGGTTTTACTAAGAGTAACAAGGTTGAAACCTAAAAACAAACAAACAAAAAATGTCTTTTACCCTCTTTTGGAGACATGATCTTTATCTTTAAAGATAAAGATTTCTATCTGCTAAAGAAATTCCCCAGCATGTTTCCTTTCAAGGAGAGACTTGAATCCCATGCTGATCTTTTATTCTACCAATTTCATTTCTTCCCAAGTGGTGCTGGAGTCCACATTATTTTACCTGATGGATATTTACGCAGGAGGGTGCATGTTTCTCATTACAGCTTGACAGAGACATCACCTTCTTCCTAAAATAGGCCCGAACCAGCACGAGCTCCATATTCCTCAACTCATGGATACAGAACAACCTCAGACTTGGACATACAATTTCTTCAGGTTTTTTTCTTGTTGGAAGCTGAATTTCTTGCTTTTTACAATATATTTAATGTGTCCTAGAGATCAGATCTGCAGCTGGGACAAACCAGTGTGGCTCCACTTAGTCGCTGTTGTGTTGGCTGATTTGCATTGCACAACAGGCTTGCACTTCAGTTCCAGTCACTGATAGGCATGTATGAACACACCTTCACTGTGTCCGTAATTGCTATGAAGCTGATATTCAGAGGAAATTTGAAATATTTTTACAGTATGCTGAGTTACTGAAGACATTCTTAGCTCCAAGGGAAGAGATGAATTGATAAAGATGGATTAGATGCTGTCTGCTCATCAGTGCAGGTACAGCCTGGGCATAAGTGGGACAGAAACTTCTCACTGATCGATATGCTCAAAGGTAAGCTGAACTTGGTGGTAGAAGCACATGGAAAACCCTGGAGCACATAGGGTGACGGTGATCCTTTTGCCAAATCACCAAGACAAGCAATGCCAAACCCCAGAGCTGTTGGGTTTTTAAGCATGCTGTCACTGTACTCAGAGCTGGGATTCCCCACCTCACGTGACTGAAAATATTAACAAATTGTAACAGCCTTTGGACAGAGCCAGTGTCGAAACAAAGGACCACTGCCCTAAAGAAAAGCTGTTTTCCTCTCTCAGCACTCATGCTGGCTGCGCAGTAGACAACTATTCCTCCAAAGGCACTGAGGTCCATTTGCTGTGATTTAGGGTCATGTTTGCTGTATGCAAACACTCCTCCAGCCGTTGAGAACTTGCAAAAATATTTGGAAGTCCAGTGATGATAGACATGGTAGCACAAAGATCCACCTATGAAGGGAATGGCTAAGGAGAAGCACATTTGTGTTGTCCTGGTTTTGAAAACATGCCTTCTACAATCAGGGGGCTGGACTCGGGAGGCCAATCACCAAATATAGATGTCAAGTAAATGAAGGACGTGGAACACTGGTTGGAATGACTCAAAATCTCCTTAAAAACATGTAGGAGAATATGCTGGGGACCTGCTCCTGAGCCAGGGTTTGTGGTGGGGGTGTCACAGTATTGAACAGGTGCTCCCATCAACTATGTCCCAAATGACATCTACTCCCCAGGCAGACTGAGAAAATGTAGCTAGGGATGTGCAAGATTTTGTCTGGGAGACAGGGAGTAATGGCCGGCCTGGAGCAGGCCCTGCAGCAGAAGCACTGTGGGAAGGGCCTAATGTTCTTTGCTGCCACAGCACCACCAGGAGCCAAGCCACCCCGAGGATTGTTCATAAATCCCACTCCAGCCCAGCTTTGCCCTCCAAAACATCTCTGGAGCAAAAAGCCTGCTACACACCATGCTGTAACCAGGCCTTGTCCTGGTGTTCTTGGCAAAACAGCCCCCCAGGAGCAAAACCAGACCACGTTTCTCTCCCTGGCACCCATCACAACACTCTGGGAGTCACCCAGTTTAGGGATCTTACAAACTTTTCTTCTCCCTCTGCGTTTGCTACGTGTGTTTGCTTTGGCCACCTCACCCCAACCTCCTTTTCACTTCTGATTTTTGTATTCAATCACTTTACACACAGCAATTGGCTCCGGTCAGAGCACACACAGGTCCTCATTTGTTCCCCAGTCAGAGCCATAGACCATGCAGTGTTTGGAGTCATGAAGAGAGGGAAAATGGAAACAGAGAAGAAGTGACTTACAGACCCAGGTAGACACAGGATACAGCGAGTGGAGGGGACAGGTTCACAGGGATTTTGTCCTGAGGGGCTCATGGAGCTGAGCTCTGCCTTCTCAAATGGCTTTCTGTTGTCCCTGTGAAGGAACATCGTGTTTCTTTAAAAACCCACCAAATCACAACTGCCAGACAGAACACAAAATGCCATGTTGTTCACGGTGGGGTTTTTCATCCGGGACTGGTTTTCACTGTTTTTTTCCTGTTATTGCCACTCGTAATGTGTGTGTAAGCTGATGTCGGCATGCTCTGGCAAAATGAGACATTGGTGGTTTGGTTTGTTTGGTCTTCTCCAGGAAACGTGTGTCCCTTGTGGCAGCCTGGTCCTGACTCCCTCCCCTCCCTCATCATGTAAATGCAGAGGCTGTGATGGTGTCTGTGCTAAAAGCCATCACAAAACTGGGCATAAGGGATGTGCCCAAAACAGTGCTGAAGATTTAGGTGATATTCATAAACAACAGTACACCCACTTACAATGGCACCCATGTCTGTAGGATTTGGATAAAAATGTTCAGGTCTCGTGGGTAAAGTGGCTTCTTGAATTCTTCTGAATTCTGTTTTGTCAGGTAATTTATATTTTATCTCTATTATTTTTAAAGCACTGGAGTGTCCCATTGAATAAATCACTGCCAACCAAAGACACACATTACTTCTGGATGCCAACCAAACACAAACCAAAAGCCATCTAGATCACTCGGGAAAGGCTCAGAAATGAGGCACAGAGCTTTTCCCTGCTCTTCGGGAACTTGCCAACCTTCTCTTTTGCTCACCATCTTTCTAAATCTTCCTTCACAAGCAAAATCTTTTGTCACAAGCATCAAGAAAGGAGAGAGGGAGAAGACCAGAGTCACCCGTGGCTGTGGTAGCCTGGCACTGGAGGAGTTAAACCCTGGTAGCACTTTCTGAGGGGCTGGAATCCCACAAAGGTGTGCAAATGGCAGCCAGCCCCTCAGAAGTGCTGGGTTTGCCCAGGGGCTGCTAAATTCCTGTCTTTCTCCCTGCAGTTGACATCTCCATCCCCACCAGCTCGCTGGCTGCCTGCCCTTCCCTGCCTAGCTGGGAGAGAGAAATGAAAATAAAATGACGCTGAGGCTGGAGAAAACGCTGCTGCTGCCACAAAGGTGGTTCCTGGCAAAGGAGGGTTTGCCACGTCACGGGACACACAGCTCCCACCGAGGCAGCCTGCGAGAAGGAGGGTGGAAAAGTACCAGGGAGTGCTCGCTCCCAGCCTTCCTCCTCCTCCTCCTCCCGAGGGCAGCTCTGCAGACACCCCACACACACACACACTCCTGGGCTGCGGTATTTAACACCGGGCTGTGGGGAACATGATGCTTTCAGAGGGCACAGGCCTCGGGTGGGTCACAGACACTGTGGTGAGAGCAGGGAGAGTACAGGGGAGACAAGACCAAGTGACCTGGTCCTTTCAAAGTTGGCATTAGGAAAGGATCTTCAGTTGGCCCTATTCCCACAACTGCTCTGGTACCCAAGGAGAAAAAGAGAGGGGTCACTTGGATAGTCCCAGGGTTTCCAAGTCTGTCTCCAGGCAAAGGAGATAAATTTATAGGCAACTCTTACCAAACTCCAAGCCCAAGAACCAACAAATGCCTCAGAGATGACAGACTGGCTGATCTGAGAGCTGTCTGAATATTTCGCAGCCATGAGTTAAAGACGGGAGGTGAGCGATTTATAATGAAGCAGTGTCACCAGCTGGCATGTGAAAAGCATTTCCTCTCTGTCAATGAGCAGGAAAGAAACTGAAGGATATTATACAAAACCAAATTTCATTTGCCTTTATTCATAAAATGTTTCTCCAGCTCAGCAGCTTCAGGATGGGTTTTGGGATTAGAGCTCAGAGTGTGTCCCCTGAGCCAGCAGCAAGTACCTTAAGCCCTGTTTGCAGCGTGGCATGGATCAACACCCGAGTTAAGACTCATCCTGGTGTCAGAAAGCATGTCAAGACAGCACATGTGTATGAATATCAGCAGTGGAGGCATGCCTGTATTTTCTTAAGCTGATGCTATGGAAGAGATAAGAAAATTCAGATCCCGTGTTTGTGGGCTTCGTGCGGCCATGCAGAAGAAGAGAAACAGCTTTCCTCCACCTCTGAATCTGATTTGCCCATTATCTCCCAGCTCCTGCTCTCCAGCCTGGGGAGTAATTGGGAATACGGATCTTTTTATAATTCTCCTCCATAAGTGCATGAGTCAGAGCTGCTGCCTTCATTTGCAGGTAATCACAGTAGTGAATGCAGCCACACTACCTCCGTGCCTTTTAACATCCTTAGAGGGGGTCTTCAGAGTTTTAATGCTCTGGATCTGGATCAGCTCTCTCAGCTCATTATTTATGGCCATTTCTCCTAACCTGAAATGGGTCCCCCAAGCTCTCTGGTAAGTGGGATGAGAGATTATCTAATTCCAAAGGAGTTTCTGGAAGTGTCACTGTCTTCTGCTCAAAACAGCATCATCCAGAACATTTAGCTGCATGACTTTCCTGTGACTTAATGTCATAATCATCCCTTCCTTGACTCCACACCTACCAGAGAGTCCTGGGGCCTCGGCAAGTCACCCCACTCTGATGCAGGAAGACACTGTGCAAAATGTGTCCCCTCAGAGGGATAGTAACGTATTGTATTGCTGCACAAGTGATAAATTATTATACTGATTCCTCTTTTGGCTTTACTAGGCAGGAGGTAGTCATGCTTCATCCATCCCTCGATCTTCATTACTCCTGTGGCTACCACCATCAGACTGTCCAAGTGCTCCACTCTTCAAGGGCATTATCATCACATATCTGTGCTAGGGCAGTGCTGGCTCTTCCCCTTTGTAATAGGAAATTGAGTTATTGAGAGGACAAGGTTTGCTAGAGGTCACAACTTAGCCTCAGAAGCAACTCAAGGAACTGAAGGAAACTGTTACAGGTTAACACTATATTACACAGGGCATCCTTTCTCCTGCCAGCGTGTAGGTAACCCATGGAGGGGCAGCACTACAATTGGTATCTCCCAGTAAGTACCATGCACTTAACACAACTTGCAATCTGACTCATACCAATCCTTAGGATCATTTATGGATGATTTGCCATTTGGTGTCAGTCACGTTCCTGGTGCTACTTTTTTCCCACTTGGAAACTCATGGTTAGAGGGCTACAGTCGTTCAGGGCCAAGCTGTGCCCCTCAGTCAGGAGTTGCAGCATCTCCTGATCTCATCAGTGAGCCCTCCCTTGTCTCTAAAGATCCCAGTGTGTGCACTGTGGTTTGGTAACATGGAAGGGAATTAGAAAGCAGCACTCATCACACTTCCAACCACCTTCCAGAGCTTTCAGCTTTGCTAACTTAGCAGAACCAGCACTGTCTGAGATGCAGTGGGTGGCTGCAGCCCAGTTCTCTGCATTGGCCATGTTCAAGGCAGCACAAAAAATCAAACAGATAACAGTTTAACCCCAGGTAACAGTTTAACTCCCACTTAATTCAGTTAAATAATTCAATAGGAGGTATCTGTTGAGTTCTACTGGGAAAAATACAAAAGCAGCAGGCACAGGAGCTTGTTGATTTAGGGAAGGTGACAGGGATTAAACAGCTGTCCAGCCGAGCTGGTAAGCATGCAGCAAAGTGCAGGGCCCTCTCTGAGCCTTGCTAAACAAGGGCACTCTATGCACAGAGAGCTGCAGAACTTCCAGTTCTTCCAGAAGTCCAGGTCTTGAGTTGCTATTCCCTGCCAGATGCCTGTGGTCATCAGCTCCAGGGCACTGGCAGAGAGGACAAGGTGACCAGAGCTGCCTCTTACCTCCTCAAATCACAGAGTTATGCAAATTGCTCACTGGCTTAACAAACTGCTTTAAATTAAACACAGGCCTCTTCTTTACCTGAAAGTTGCAATGCCATCCGTGCTACCACTGAAAACAAGAGTATATGTTAAATTCTTGTCCTCTTTATCCATAGCCTGAAAGGAAATCATGGCCAACAGGCAGAGCATCCTCTCTAATCCATCTTGTACCCCAGGCCCCCAAAGTCCCCAACATTTATGTTTAACACGCAGGGACCCAGCTTCATGCACTCCCATGCTGTTTTGCTGATGAACCTTAAACTTCTCCCAAAGAAATTCCTCCTGCCATCACTGGCAGGCACCCTGGGTTTATGTCACCATTGGTACCTTCAAAGCCTAAGCATGAGTGCTGTGTTAGGGCCACTTCTTGCATTCCCACAGTATCTTTGCTGCCTTTCCCACACAAGCATTGTTTAAGGAAACTGTCCTAAGTTCCCTGTGGAGTTGTGGTTGAATATCAGAGGCTTTGGCCATTTTCATGCCTTGAAGTGTTCTCTATTGCTTTAATTTCTGTTCCTGACTTTCCTGAAGGTGGAATTTACCCCCTTTCCAGCCAGAACAGTCCAAGATACCTATTAGATCAGGCCTGACAATGTTTTTAGGAAGATTCACCAGCAGTTGCTGGAACAAATGCCTAGCAGCTGGATCAGGGCCCAGAGAAAAGACATCCTCCATATAATCCCTCTCTACACCTGATTATAGCTCAGCAGGCTTCTCTACTGAGACACTAATGTGATCCCTGGCCTCAAAGAGGGGCATTTCATTAGCCTGAAGTGGCTTGGTTAGCGAATTAAGCACTGGACTGGGAACAAGATTCCTGCTTTCAGCCCAGAGGCTGTGTGCAGCTTTGGTCCCATCCTTTAAAGCCATTGAGTCAGTTTTTCATGAGTTTCTATAAAGGGGCTGCTCTTGGCCATGGCTGCACTGCCAGCAGCACAGCAAAACAGTTATCCCAGGTAGCTTTAAGTGCATTAGCACAAGTGCTGGAAGGAGCCCAGCCCTACGTGTCTGCTGCTCTGTGCTGCCCATACAGCCCACTCCTTGCTGTCCTGTGCTGCCCATACAGCCCACTCCCTGCTGTCCTGCGCTGCCCATACAGCCCACTCCCTGCTGTCCTGTGCTGCCCATACAGCCCACTCCCTGCTGTCCTGTGCTGCCCATACTGCCCACTCCCTGCTGTCCTGTGCTGCCCATACTGCCCACTCCTATGCAGCAATGAGCCAGATGCTGGGCTCGCCCCAATGAGCTGGGGTGGGTGTGAGTAGGAGGCTCATAGTGCACCAGTGTGTCACTGGGAGAGATGTCCCGGCACACCACTCAGCCCATGGATTCACGTTACTGCAGGCTGGGTTTTTGCCCTGCTCTGTGCTCTCCAGCCAGATAAGGGCCACCTTGATTTAATGTGTGAATGCAGTAAGACAGACAGACATACCCAAACTCTGCTGCCTACTGCACATCCAGTCCCTCAGCCCATTTATACACCTGGCCAGGTAGATGCTTTTCTAACCAATGCAGAGAGGGGAAATGCATCTCTCATAAAATCTTAACATCTTTTTTTTCTCACTCATGCTCTCTCTCTCCAGGAGTTTTTTAGTCCCACTGTGTACTGTTACTTATGCAGAGGTCTCTGACATGTGAAATGAAATACAGAGGCAGCCAGAGGCCCTGCCGTTCAGATCTGTGAGTCTCCAACTGTAGCAGGTTGGCAGCTGCTCAGAAGACAGTGCTAGCACTTACCCCAGGACAGAAAATTATGTCTGAGTATGTTTGAGATCAGTCTGCTCTGTGTCAAGCGTCCCATTGAGGTCTCAGCTCATATTAACCAATTCCTTCATTCCCCTGCAGCTCATGTTCATGCCTAGAAAGGAAACCTCTTTCTCCATCTTCACATCCTGAAGTTTCCTCGGTAGGAGCTTGCTGCAGCACAGACCGAGGCTCTGTGGGGAGGTCAGATCCAGGTATGGGAGACAAATGTGTTGCTGTCTGGAGATCCAGAAGCTGTTATACCAGACAAGTTCCTTCTTCATCCAGTCTCATAAATCACTCATGTCATCTCTCTTCTGCTATATTGAAAAATGACAATTTATTCTAAATCCACTCAATCTCTCATCTGGTTTCTAATCCTGTCTCTCTGACATTGATCTCGGGGCAGAAATTTCCCATCAACTCTCTCCATGCTTGCTGCTTCAAGGGAACTCAAAAGAATTGATTTGCTAGTTCACATTGTATTCTTATATTCACTTAAGTGTTTTTCAAATGAGCCTCCTGCTCAAAGCTGGGGTTCCAAACGGGGCCTTGAGTAACTCCTTGTCACATAGCAAGGGGGTAGTTTTTCTCCTGTGCTCAAGCTGCCTTGCTGATTCAAGTTATGCAGGCAAGATAAAATTAAGGATCCTTGGTTTGTTTTCAGACTGTCAGGACAAGAGTGAGAAAGCTTGGCAGGGCCAGCAGCAGGAAGTCAATGTTCTCAGCATCTGCTCAGATAAATGTCAGGGAATGTGATGGACTCTTATCCTGAATATGCTTGTGGCCGGGGACTACCAGCCTTTTGCTGGTGCAGAGATCAAGAACCTGGCTCAGGTATTAGTGAAGGCAGGGATGCCACCTGAGACCAGTACAGTGGTTTGTGGGGTCTGCGGAGAGGCCCCGTGGGATGTGGAGCAGCACCAAGCCCAAGCAGTGAGAAGAGCACATGTGTTGGGACGTGTTGTTTCTAGATCTCCCTTTCCCACCACTTGTGCTGCCCTGGTTTGCTCTGGTGCACGCTCTCTTCTGCTTGTGGTGTGCCACATGCTGCGTGGCCACGGCAAAGGCGCTGGACCACCGGCTTTCTTAAACCAGAGGCATGCCAGTAGCTTGTTCACCCACCTCAGCAGAGAAAGACTTAATGTCACAAACCAACCTCAGCACTAACGGACATGGAAAATTGGCAGGGAAGAGAGCAGCGTAATTGCAGTGGCTGAGGGAGGATGGAACAACGCTGCCCAGAGACACACATCAAAGGAAAATCCCTGCCGACCAGGCTGGCTCTGCCATCAGCCCTGCTTCCCTCCGCCATCTTTTGCCTCCTACCCCGAGGGTGCCACAAGCCAGAGGTGCCTGCCAGCCTTCCACCTCTGCATCCAGACTGGAAGGTAAACAGTGTGGCTTTAAATGAGGGAAGAATGGCAACGAAGGAATGGACACCGCCTAAGCGTCGCACAGGCTGCCGGGGACACGTGCTGTCCTTCCTCACAGCCCAGCCTCCTCCTCACAAGCTGAGCAGTGTTGAGTAAAGAAGCCTGTTTGGGGACAACAGGGGCAGTGGCTTTTCCAGGGCTGGTGTACGTCAGGGGACAAAGATGAGAGCCACACACACAGGGCAAATGGAAAAATCCAACCAGCTCACCTTGCTAATGGCTAACAGAAGGTTATTCTTGGCCACCTTCCCCCTGTACCAAGGAGGAGTGCTGTAAACACTGTCCCAGAGCCTTCCCTGCCTCCCAGTACTGCTTCCCAAATAATCCATATCCTGAGTTTCAGGCAATAGCTTAGTAATGGGCAGAAGTAGAATCACAGAATGATTAGAGTCGGTAGAGACCTTTAAAAGTCATCTAGTCCAATCCCCACCCTGCAATGAGAAGGGATATCTTCAATGAGATCAGGTTGCCCAGACCCCTGTCCTTGGAATGTTTCCAGGGATGGGGCATCTACCATTTCTCAGCCTTTCCTTACATCAGAAGGATTCCATCCCTCTGATCTTTATTGTGGCCTCCTCTGGCCCCACTCCAACAGGTCCATGTCTCTCCTCTGCTGAGGTATCCCGAGCTGGACCTAGCACTGCAGGTGGGGTGTCACCAGAACAGAGTAGAGTGATAGAATCTCCTCCCTTGACCTGCACCCCACATTGCTTTTGATGCAGCCCAGGATATGGTTGGCCTTCTGGGCTGTGAGTGCACATTGCTGGGTCATGTCCAGCTTTTCATCCTACTTAATCGAATTCCCAACACCCAGGTGTTCCTTGGCCAGAAGAGGCTGGATACATGTCGTGCTCCTCAGGTCCATCCTCAGACCCAGCAGTACCAGTGCATCACTCTTTCACCTCTGGCAGACAGGGTTCACCAGGCAGATCCTGCCTGCCTAAGCCCGGGTATCTTTCCAGTCCCTACGGTAACCACCAGGCAATGCTCCTCCCTAATGTCTAATAGCAACCACCACAAATATGCTGCACTCATCTCCTAAGCACAGTAGGAAATAAATGGCCACAGTATATTCGTGCCTTCTGTAGAGCTGCTGTTCAGTCCTGGCGTTGCCCTCGGATAACCTGAGAAAGAGTGGCTCTTGTAAGACACCCAAGACATTGCTGGCCACAGAATGATGTAAGCTTTAAAAATGAAGCAAGCAGCAACAATAAGGAAGACAAAACAGCTGACCATGAACATTTAATTTTCATAGGGAAGAGCAGGATTTGAAAGCAGGAGAGTCTAAATGTTGCTTCCCCTGCCTGGGAACAAGTGAACTGAGTCACTGTAGGGATAGTTGTAGGCAGCTAAACATGTGTAAAGCAGAGTTTTTTTAACACTTCACTTCTCTGTTTTTGAAGCAGGAATAATGGTATTTCTGTGCATCACAAATGACACCTCATCATGGGTGGAGAGCTCAGACAGCTCAACGATAAGTGCCCTGCCATAGGAGTGTCATGGACATGTCAGTCCTCTACTCCCTGTATCAGTTTCTCTCAAGCTAGAGTAAAGCAGAAACTCAAGGTCTTTGTTTTCAGAGACCTCACTGAGCCTCAAAATGCCAACAACAGCAAAAAAACCCTCATAAATAAGGTCATGTCTCATTCACACAACTCTGGTTTTTTCCCAGGTACACCAGGGAACTCAGAACTCTAGGAGGTGCAGAGACCCTCGTGATGTGTTTCATGGGAACACCCAGAGAGAAAGAGGTCTATGGTGGGCTTGTCACTAGAACATGGACAAGGTTAACAACTTAAATCTGTCTTGGGAGTTTTTGTATTAAAAGAACTGCTGTTCTCTGTGGAGTGGGATCAGTAGATGGAAGAAGTGGGCAAGAGCTCTTATTGAATGTTGGAGAGATCTTCAAGACAGAAGGACCATCTGCTTTTACCCACTGACACAGGATGGAAATTGGGTGGATTAAGCTGAAGGAGACACCAAGTTTTTTGATAGCAAAGAGTAAGTTGGGCTCTTGGTCCTTACTCTCCTCCCTCCATAGGAGGGGTGCCTTACCCATGTACTCCACACCTGACCACCCAGGTTGGCAGGCAGCAGCACTTATGGGGTCTGGGGGAGGGAAGCAGGGAGCATCACAGTCCACGGTACCTTAGTTTAATCCCAGACCCTGATGCACATGCTGCCCTCCTGAACAGTTTCTTTCTTGCAGCTTGAACACTCCACATTGTCCTTCCCCACAATTCTGCAGGCAAGGTCCTTCTCCTGGTTGCTAGTGTTAACACAGGTTTCCCTTGTTCTGTCCCTTGAAATTTCCAGTAAAGCGCCTTTAATACAATCTCTCTGTGGCTGCTCTAATTATGTGTGAAATATTTTTTCCCCCCATAAACCAAAGAAAACAAATCAACACAGTAAGATCCTTTCTCTCAGGCTGTTTGGCAGGTCTCACGGTCTTCAAAAAAGTTACCCAAGGTCCACACAGTCTCTGCTGGCTTTTCACAACAGCTACTTTTGGGTTCCTGTAAAAGGACCCGACAAAAGAAAGGGTAAAACAAATCACAAAGCCCCAAAAGGCTATTTTCCCACCTGAACAGTCCCAAACAAAAGGACAGGCTGTCTGATGAATGGCAGAACGTGTGTTCTTCGTGCCAGGGCTGCTTCTGAAGGAAGGAGGGATATGGGGTAGGGTGGCAGCAGTTGGAGAACCTTTAAAGGCAGGGGTGAGTCTCAGTCAGTCCTTTATTCCCACACAGGCCAAGATACATTCACAGCACCTAAGAAGATAAAGGGCATTTATTTTGTTTTATGAAGGCATGGGACTATTTCATCTCCTCCTCACACCAATGCATCTCAACACCTTGCTGCTTCATCCCTGGGAAGCATCCAGGTGTGCACACAGCCCTGACAATGCATCCCAGTTATAACCTATGGATCCTACACCTTTCCTGGTGCTCCTTCACCTGCAGCCCAAGGCTCTGCTTGCACCTCCATCCTGCCCCGCAGCCAGCCTGCTCCAGCCCAGCTCTCCTCAGGGCCACATCACCAGCACTCTACAGTCCCCACAGCCCTCGCTACCTCATGCAGGGAGTTCCTGGCTCTCCTTAATTCTGCTCTGGTTTATTGCTTCCCTCTCTGCAACCCTCAGCTGCTGTTCTGTTCCAGTTTCCCTTGCAGCGGCTCTTGTTTTTTTTGTTTTTTGCCATCGGGGCAACTCAGTTTTCCTAATCGTGCTTGGGAAAAGAGTGTCCAGAAAGTGAAAGAACTTCAAAATGAAGCATGGCTTTCACTCCTTCCACACAGGGAAGTATCTTACACCTTTTTTCCAAAACCAATACCAAGTATTTACCACTTAAGGGAACGTTATGCCCATATTTAGGACTTGTTTGAAACACCGCAAAGAACAAAAGAAGGGAAGAAGGTCAAGCTCGTATGCTATGGGAGCAGCTAGTCTTGAGCTTGTAACTACGCCAGGCCTGTTACTCACTCATCTGAGGGGTCCTGGCATTATACAAGGCTCGGGCTCCCAGCCCATTCTTTCTGAGGCGGCCAGTCCCCTCCTGGGGACAGTGACGCTACTCTTGCAGCCTGCTGTCAGCAGCATTATGTCAAGGCTCAGCTTCTTGCCTGTTCTTACCCTTTTTAGGGCTGTGAGATTCACGTCACTGCTAACTCGCCCTTCCAAGGAAGCAATGTTTTGACATGGTGACCACGCAGGAGCAGCACTGACCACGCAGGAGCAGCATTAGTCCTTTGCAGACATCGAGGCTCTTCCCCCATGCCCTTGGGCAACTCTGCCACCGTATCAACACTAATTCGCTCACGCATTTTACTGAACCAGAAACACCACAGCATCAAAGCCATGCTTGCTGTCTGCCTCTCCGAAGAACAGGCTAAATCTCACCCAAAGTTCAAAGAGGCAGATGAGGGTTGTGAGTAGAGCCATCCCACCTTCACCTGCCCCAGTCTCACAGGGCAGGTCTGGTCAGGGGCTCCTGCAGCAGCCCCAGGTGTCCCAGGCTGAGCCCCAAGCAGCTGCCCCAGCCCTGCAAACAGAGGCTTGTTTCTGGAAATGCTGCAGCTGGCAGGGCCCTTCCTACTTCACAAATATTGACACTGAGATCTCTGCATCCCAGCCGAGGAATAACATTTTCAGGGAGCCCTTGACCTGCAGAGCTTCTCTGTTGAACAGGGGGGGGATCTGGATTTTAGTCCTTTGCTTTCCTCTCCACTGGAGCAACTCCTCAGGTGGACCTGTCCAACCCTTACTCAGCTTCAGGCACCAGGAACCTCTGGAGAACCCACAGAAATGCTTCCTGGAGATGCAGCCACCGTTTTGCAGTCCAGTGAGGGATGTTTCACCAAAAAATACAGATGCCAGGAGTCAGAAATTGTCAAAGAGAGACCTGTTAAGACCTCTGAGCATAGTCCCGGATGAGTTTTTAAGAAAGCAACAGCTATTGGTAAAGTAGAAGCATACAGACTGCTGGGAAGGTGTCCTGAGGACTTCTCCCCTGCATCCTTATTTGGTCTGGTACTTGGCAGTGAGTGTGGATCTAATCCCAGCACGGATGCAAAAACCTAGGACAGTTCAAGACGTTCTTTCCTAACACAAGCACAAGCCAAGGCAAGTTTGTCCTACCAGTCACACCACATATTCCTCAACCCAGGCTCTAATACCTGTCATCCACCTCATCAGCCTAGAAACTCAGCTAAGGGCACAGAAGGACATCAATATGAGGTGAAGGGCTCATCTGCAAGAAGCTAAGGAAAAGGAGGAGGTTGTCTGGAGGTGTGTTTGGTGATAGAGAAGCATATGAGTATCTCTGATTTTTGGATGTTCCTCAGAGAGCCATTCCAGTGCTAGAAGTCTGGGAGGGTCACAACTTGTTCTCCAACCATGACTTTTTTAATGGAAGGCTTGAGGACTCGGAGCTAAAAGGTGAGGCAGGTTAGATCTTCCACTGGCAGAAAAAGACAAGATGTTCTATTAGGAGTAAACCTGAGGATATTTCTGGGCTTTCTGAATTAAGACTCCAGCTCCACCTACCCACTCTACAATCCAGACAGAGAAATGTCCTCTCTTGTTCAGCAAACAAAAAGATACGTTTGCTGAAGACTGAAAAACAAGGAGTGAAATGCTGAAACCAGAGGATGAGGTTTCGTAAGTAAACAAACCAAGAAAGAGAAAGACTAATAATAAATGTAAGAGAAGTAGAAGGAAAAAGCTGCCAACTCACTGACAGCCTTGGGGTTGGATAATTTATCAAGGTCTCCATGTATCATGCCTGGAGAAGCCCCCTACACTCTTCTCCTGTAAAAGTCTGCTACTGAGCTATGACCACTTGAGCGGGAAGAGGGCCAGTGGCAGATAGCAGTGTCCACCAGTGACCCTAAATCCACATCTGTTACATATATTACTGCTGAATTGTGGAGCTTTTAGGGGACTTTTGGTTTTGAGATTGACTTTTTTTACACTTTCCTGTTTACCAGCATGAAATCTGTTTCACTTGCAAATTAGGAACTAAGATTTAAATTAGAAAGGGAAAATGAATACCCTGGGGCAGGACTGAGAGGGTTAAAAGGCTCCAGGGGATTCTTGCATTAATGGGATGGTAGAAAAGGCTGACCTCCAAAAGATAAGTGTACACCTCTTGCTGAAAGACTGAAAACCCATTTAACTACAGTAAGAAAAGCACACTGCCTGCTGTGAATGTTCTTGGACTTCTTGTTTAAAAAATGACCTCTGGGCTGTCACACGCCAACGAAGCCAAGTCTGTCTGAGATCCCCTTATTTATCAGCTGAAGCTGTTCAGCCTGGAGGATTCCTGGAAAGCAGACAGCTCTTTGCAATCAAGTGCCTTGGCCTAGTCCTCTGCTGGGACTTTAAAGCTGACAGCACAATGACTGTGACCTTCTGGGTGGGAGATACATAAGATGTTCGTTCTAGGTCCTAGGAGGAAGCCTTTCCCTCTCCAGAAATAAGTGACTCTGGGTGAGGAGCATCTCATTCACCTGTCAGCACTGAGATGCACAGGCTCATTCCTCCTGTTTCTCAGCAAGACTGGCCAGAGGACACGAGCCATATCCAGAGCTGCCGAGCAGCCCCTTCCACAGTGGCAGGTTATCATTATTCCTGTTGAGCTTCCTTTCCGACACCAACAAATCAACCACAATATCGCTTTGTGGAGGAGCATTGGTATGCTCATGTCAAAAGCTTCTCCAGAGACCTCTCCCACCTCCAAAGCATCCAAAGAGCCTGACACGGCCCACCAAGGACATAGAAACTTTTTGAAGGTGGCAGATGGAGCTACACCTGCTGCCAGACCCTATTTGCTGCCTGTTCTTTGCATTCCTGCATCCCCTCCCCACCTCTTCCTCACAAAGCTCAGACAAGCGAACACTTCTAATTGGAAAACACCTTTAACTGGAACAAAACAAATGCCACAAAAGCCTTGTTCCACACAAAACGCAAACAAAGAGAAAGGAGAAACTCTCTGCAGAGTTTCCCCTGAGCAGCCAGTTTCACTGAGCTCAGGAAGACCTCTGGGCTTCCCCGCTGCCACACTGGTGCAGGGGAGAGGCGGCCGACCCCGCTTCAGAGCCCGGCACACGTCTGAGCGTGAGCAGCGTACGTCACCTCCGCAGCCAAAGCAAAAGGGTGCAAGACCATAAATATCCAGCCCAGCAAACCTGTCGGCTTGACGTAATCTCTCCACCAGCTTCCAAAATCAACAGCGACCTGTTTATACTGCGCAGGGCGAGAGGAGGCATTCTGGGAGAAAAGCAAACAGAGGAGATGTCCTATGCCCATACAAAAGGTGCTGTATTCCCCGTGTTGCTCCATCCCAGGCTTGGAGGAACATAAAATTAGCACTGTTTTCATTCATTCATTGTATAAATAGTCTGCATGGTGCCCACCCCCACATTTCCTTGCTGAACCTGCAAGTGTCCATCAGGGAGGCTGGGAGGGGGGCAAAGTTAGGTTCAGTCCAAGCAGCTGATTAACAAGGTGAGGTGAGGGCATGCATGTGTGTAAAAGGGAAGAAAAAGGAGAAAGGGAGAGTGGGGGTTGTGTTCAAAGGCCAGCGGTAAGTGAGGGGAGCGTGGACAGGCAGGGAGGTGCCCACAGAATCGTGCTGGCCAAGGGAGCAGTTCACACCATGCCTCCTGGACAAGAGCTATTTCACTATCACCCAGGGACGGCCAGACACGTACTGCACAGTCTGAGCATGGAGCTGCATGGCAGGAGGGACATCAGGTCCCTCTTGCAGCAGCGACACCGTGGATGGAGCCTGATGGGCTGTGCAGTCCCATCTTGACCGATTAAGAGCCCTGTGAAGCCCTGCCATGCCACGCTACAGCCTCCTTGGTACCCACTCTCCTCACCAAGGATGTGTCAGCTTTTCGCCATACTGAATACAAGAGGAAGTTTCCCTGGGATGCCCTCCACCAGCGCAGAGGGATGTGCAGCCCCAGGGCACCAGCCATCCCCTCTGGGTGCCAAGCCCCAGTCCAAATGGCAGCGTAAGCTCTAACACTGTGCATGGTTAAGCTAGTGGAGCCCATTCCCCTCAGACCCTCCCCTCACACCCCACCTGTGGTATCCAAAGATGGAGATCTTGGGCAGCCAAAATGATCACAAAAGGCCTCATCTAGTCAAGCCTGTGCTGCCCAACACCGAATCTCTGACTGGAGGAGTTCATCCCCACTCCCACCATACAGCCCTGCTGAGCAATTGGAAAGACACTGAGAGAACGGGAGAAGGAAAAAGAAGAAAACATTTTTTTAAAAACCCACTGCCAAAAAACCACCGGTCTGTGTGTTCCATCCCACCCACTGTCCTGGGCTTCTATTTTTATCAGGTGATGAACAAGGCACAATATCGGGGTGGGGGTGAGCCCCGCTGTTTACGTCTGCCGAGGTGGGGACGGCCGCTGCGAGCAAAAGACAGCTCATTCAGCAGGAGCTGGAGTGTCCTGGTCACTGCAGGTTGAATAGGAACTTTGTCTGGGACAGGAGGTTCAGGAAGGGCACCATTTCCAATCCGGGATGCAGAGAGGGCCAGGAGAAGTTGTGTGTGCCTATGGGGTTTGCTTTTTAAGTATGGGGTGAGTTTTCCACCTGCACCAACAAGTCTGATATTCTCTCTGCAATAAAGGAGCATAGGTGCTGTATCTCGGGGGGGGGGGGCCTTCTCCCTGTCTTTTTTACCCTTAGATGCTGATTCATTTCTTTTCAATCCCCTCCCATGCTCTCAGGATAACATCTCAGTGGGTAAAGCCTCTCTTGGGAGATTTTAGACCCCTTCCGATTTTTAGCTAGAGGGGTTTCAGCACTGTCTCTTCCCATCCCTCCAGTGGGACCCCCAAAGTAAGACCGCACAATTGCCCCTCACCCTGGACTGAGTGACATGGTCTATGCAGGGACATGGACACTTCTACATCACACCATGCTTTCCTCAGCCTGGTATCTTGTCTTTAAGAAGTGCAGGACCCAAACAGGAGGGTCAAAGCCAACACTGAGTCACGCTGACAGCAGCACTTGGGCAACGGCTATTCAGGCTTTGCCTGTGAACTACTGGAGTCAATCCTTGCTGATGCAGCCTCAGCACCAGCTCTGGAGGGTTTCCTCCTGGCACAGGAGTTTCACCACCAGCTGGAAGACAGGTTGCAGACTTAAATAACACCCCACCTCACTCAGCTGCCTTTGCACAAAGTAGTTGTGACCCCACACCCCCATCTCATGTCTCTGCTCTTTGGGTTTTTTTTTAAATGCCTAATTAGCTTTCAATAGGACACAATAATTCTAGAAATGTTAAGTGTTTCAGGGACATAAAACCTTCTTTTTTACCCCGAAAATAAGACAAGAGTTTGAGCTGAGAACCGTGAGATGGTTACACTGGTAGATGTTGGGAAGGAGCAGTAGTTCACAAGAGAGAGTGGATTGGTTTGCACAATTTTTGAGGTTTTTATTCTTTATTTTACTATTTTTTTGCTATTTCTTTTCCCTCTCTCTCAGCTGAAAAGCTACAGCAGCTTTCATTGCTTTTGGAAAACTGCAAGCAACTATCACCTTAACTGATACAAACTTTTTCTGTCCAGCACTTTTTCCTTTTCTGCCTGTTTTCATTCAATGACTGCTTCAACTATAAGAATTCTGAGTACTCAATAGTTTTCCTGGCAAACTTATTATCCATATTATATAGGGTTTGTTCTCTGTTCAAATATTTGCACTCCCTGAAGGTGGAACTTCACTGGGAATAGACACAAGCCTCCTTTGAACTTTGTAAAGACAGGTAAAAATCTTACCTAACTGTAAGCAGTTTCTCAATGAGTTACCTGTATTTCAGGGCTCTGAATTGTTACTTCCCTACTTTAAACAAAAAACAAAAGCCATCTGTGTGACTTTTTTTGACCTGGCCTCTCCTCAGCTTAAAAAACAAACACACACAAGAACAGTTTATGAATCACAATTTCTCTGAACATATTTAGCTGTTTTTCCATTCGTTACTGATGCAGACAAAAAACTGGGACAGCCAGCAGGTACTGAGTAGTTTCTACCTCTTTCCTGAAGTTGCCAAGAAACCAGTTTGTGTGGAGCATCACATTTTCCTAGCTGGTCAACTCTGAAGTGGAATTTTCTCTGTTCCCTGGCTTGAGCTCACCAAAGGTTTAGATGGGGTTTTCTTCGCCAAACCACAGTAGCAGCAGAGGGTACACAGGGCTCAGTTATTCCACAGCAAAACAACTAAACATATACATTTCCCAAAAGTTCTTTATGTTATGGGGGTAAAGGGCTGTGGGCAGACTTGAGAAGTTTCAGAGTCTCTCACATACATGAATCTGAACAAAATCAGTACGGTCACATTTTATAGCTCCTGTCTACGTGCTTTTTATCCTCAGATGGAAATACCAAGTCCTGCCTAAAGCATGAGCTGCCATGCCCCATCTGAAGTGTGTTTTGCCTCTCCCCTCTCATTGCTACAGCTGCCCAGTGCAGACACAGCCCAGGCAGTGAGGAGGGGTGGCAGGCAATTTTTCAGCACAGCCTGTGTTGTTCAGTCCATCCCAACCCACCCAGCAGCTACAGATGGTGGCAGCCATGGGATGGATCCTATGCCCTCTGAATAGGGGGGGAAGGGCCCCCCTTGACCTCAGCAGATGGGGAATTACATCTGTTATGGATAGGCAGCACTCATACACACTGAAAGGTGTGTGAGGTAAGGGAAATAAAGTCCAAGAGTTTCAGATGGGGCGGTAAATGTACTGTCCATTCTAATAGTTGAGAAGATTTCCATCACTGCTCTTTTCACTTTGAGGGCACCTAGAAAGTTTTTAAGCTAATATATAGTGTTTCACTGATGAAAAAAAAAAAAAAAAAGATGATCTAAGAGGGAGATTCGCAACCAAAATCTGGTCTTGAATCTCTAAGACCACCTAAGTTACTCATGAGAAGAAGCAAGTTGCAGTGCTCTGTGATCAGGGAGCATTGCCTGTCAGGACAATGGATATACAGCTCTCACAGGAGGGCATGAACACTGGGAAAGGGTTAAGAGCCTCAGGTTTAAAAGTGAGACAGTCAAGGAGTCAAGCTTTCAAATGAGGCATGGGATCAAAACAATTCAAAACTATTATATCATAAACCAGAAACCAAAGGAGAGTGTTAGGAAGATAAATGTGGTTCTTTGGTTGGTTCTTTGCTTTGGTTGTTTCACATTATACTTTACTGCTGGCTTCAAGAGGCTGTATCCACCTGATAGGTCAAAGATATTAAAGATGGTGTTAAGAAAGCTAGAGGGAGGGAGGTTGAAGACAGGCTTGGGTGCAAGGAGGGCACTGGAGGACCTTACTGCACCCAGTTTCAAATTTTACCTTTAGTGTAGGCTAGTGATGTTATCTTCTGTACTAGGGGAAATAGCTTTCTCCTCCTTAAATCCAGAGTGTTTCCCCACATTTTAAAAACTCTTTAAGAACTAAAGGCTTTAAAAACTTTTCCCTTTTTCCTCACAGGAACAGCAATGCAGAAAGTAGGCTGTTAAGACTTGGTAAAATTTGACCTACAAAAGCATTAATCTTTGTGTCTCCTGCACTTCTCTCTTGTAACCCATGTCACAGCCTGCACAAAGACGTTCCCTTGGGCTGGAGATACTGACTCTCCTGGGGTGGAGGGACCCTCAACAAGAAGCTTTAAGGAGCAGATACTACCCAAGAAACATCATACAGTTGCATTTCTACACTCAGGATGACCCCACCTTTGAGAGCTTTCTTTTGGAGCTCTCTCTCTCGAGATCTTTTGGAGATCTCTTCACAGCTGAAATGGTGATGAACAGGGACACAGAAAGACAGAACCACAGCATGAACAGTCTCAGCCTGAGCTGGCACTTTCTTGCAAGCCTGAGGAACTTCAAACCCAAGATCACAGTCCACCCTAAGGTTTCACTACTGAGGTACACAGGTTTTTCAATCAGAAGAAGTTTTCTCAACTGAAAATCTCAGCAGTTTCCAACCTCCTCCTAGTTGCCATCTGTCCCCTTCACAAGCCAAGGTGTGGGCCTGAAGCAACAGACCCATTCCCTCTTCCTCAAGCACAGCTTTTTCTCCTCCCCAAAGACACCAGTATCCCCCCCCCCCCCCAAAAAAACAAAAAAAACAAAAAAAAACAAAAAAGACCTTTCACCCCACTCTCTCAACCCCAACCAT
>WTSP01025292.1:21003-56120 GCA_025331215.1 Actenoides lindsayi | reverse complement strand
AAAAAAAAAAAAAATAAAAAAAAAAAAAAAATACTTGAGCCCAGCGCAACAACGGAAACCTTACAGTTTACTTTTAAAAACTCAGTGCTTCCTTGTGAGGGGGCAGAACAGCTCAGCCTGTGTGTGCGGGGCAGGTCTGCGGGCTCTGCCTGTGTGCACAAGGGCAGGGGTGTGAGCGCTGCCTCCCTCCCCTCCCTCTCAATGGACTCACAGTATAAATCTCAAGAAGCTTTTTGTTGGCCTGATGAATAGGTGGGGGATTTTGTCGTGCTACCTGCGTGGCCTTTTTTGAGACGCTTCACACTGAGATTATTTTTTTTTAACTCCGTGGGTTCTTTTTTGGGCTTTCCCTTTCTAAGAAAAATTTCCATTTCTCCCTTGCATGATATTCCCCCCTCCCCGGTGATTGCTCCATACAGACCAGAGAGCAGAAGGGTGTGGGGGAAGATGAGAAATACCAGAGTCATTTGGCTTGGGTACCCTAAGACCCTCCATGTGTTTTAGCTGTTGAAATGCCCTGAGGCGTTAAGTAGCAGCCCTGTGAACCACCTCACTCCAAGTTCCTTCCACTACTTTACAAACCAAACTGCTGTGCAATCAGCTTTAGTCATCTAATGTTCCTGATGGTTTCAGCCCATTGACAGAGGCACCTGGAGCTGTGTCACTGCCCCTGCAATCAAGCAAGGCTAAGGGAAATTATGTGACTTGAGCACATTGGCCATGCAGCTAAATCCAGAAGCCACCAAGTCCCCCTTCCTGCTGTACAAGCTGCACAGAAGCAGCCTGAGAGCTGGCTTTGTGAGCTGGCTTTGCCTTTCCCTGAGGCTGTCTGATGAGGAAACCTTGCTCTGCTTGGGAGCTGGAGGGGAGGACAGAGCAGAGGTCACAGAAAGGATTCTGCTGAGAGAAGGGAACAAAAGATGAATGCAGGGGAATGGGAGACTCTGACAAGCAAAATCATCTGGGTTCTTACCTTTCTAGTTGCTCTTTATGTCAACCAAGGCATAGCAATTCATGGCTTTTCCACAAACAGTGCAAGCCAGAGGACACCTAGGTCAGATGAAGTAGAGAAACTTTGGGAGAGACCCAAAACTGACTCAGGTAAAGAGTCCTACCTCACTGCTTAGTTGCCCCCATATTGTCACCTCGTCCTGAGAGAATGGAGGGTTATGATGGAAAGGAGTAGTGATTACTGTGAAGAACATGGCTAATGGGATGTCCCAGGAAAGGCAGGTCTGTGTGATTTGATCTGGCAGCTGTAATCACTATTATAGTTAGTCAGCACCATGTGAACCTTGAACACGGGGATGGTCCTGGTTGCCACCATGTTACCAGAGAACTATGGGGCAGCCAGGGATCTTCTGACACATCTTGGTGCTGCATAGGGATGGAAGAAGCTGAAGGCATCCTGGTCTGTGCCCAGTCATGAGTAGGGCAAGTCCTAGAGGAAGGGTACTGGCTTCAACAGAGGCCAGATAGGGCAATGCAAGACAAAAGGGCATCTGCAAGGGAAACAATGTTGTATTATAGGGACAAAATGATCAGGACAGGAAATTTCTTCTGACAGGGTAGTGCTCACGGGTTAGGCCTGAAAGGAGTAAAACTGTCTATTAAGCCATGCCCAATAAACCTAGCTTACATTAGTGGGAGAATGTGGAATGTAAATACTCATGCTTCAAGGCATAAGGTAACCACTAAACGCCCAGTGTTAAAAAGAAACTTCCTCCTCAGCAATTTATTCCCTATTTTTCGATGATGAGAACTTTGCTCTGAAGCTGGTGATATAGGTCTTGTCCAAGACAGGATACTGGCCTGGATACACCACTGGTTTCATCTGGTCTGGCAATTTCCATGTGCCTTTGGCTTCTCAAATGCCCTTGGTTAGCACTGGGCAGAGGACTTGGACACTTTATTAGCGGTAGTGGAGAAAAACACTGAAGGACAGGAGGAATTGTCTGTGATGGCTGCAGGAGATACAGATTTGACTTAATAGGCGAGAAATTTAAAAAGGAATCATTTGACAGGGTGGGTTGGAGGTGGAGAATCCATAAGGGAAACTAATAAGAAATAACCAAGAAACATCTCCTGGCTGAGGTTAGACCTCAGAATGGAGGAAAAAGGTGTGTAAAGAAAATGTAGAGACCAGCAGCTGATAAACAGGTGAAAATGATGGTGCTGATCCCTTCCAGCTGGAGCTCCCATCCATCATTCATACCTCCACTGGGAGAGCAAGTGCTGCGTTGGGGATTGAATAGCCTGGAATCCACAGCAAAACTTGCTGCTCCTGCTGGGATCCTGCGCAGGGTCGGGGATGAACACCCCTCCACAACCCTGGAAACCCTCGGGCACTGCAGGCTTTGCACAGGCCAGGGACCGATTCAGGAGTTTTGCTGGCCCAAATCTATTGACTTCAGAAGATTACTCCGGCTTAGCAGTCCTGTGGTACAGCAGTCGTAGATCTAAGTGTAATTAACATTACATCATCTGGACCACAATTTCTAGGTTGAAATAATCACGTAGTTCTCATCTTGGAAAGTACAGGATGGCTTTCATATAAATGATTAACTGTCACTATTACCCCAGAAAAATAGTTTCTATGGTGTTTGGTGAACAAATAATACCCTGTACCTTCTAGAGCGCTCGCCTTCAAAGTAATACTTCAGTGCTGTACCATAACAAATACCCTTCCATTCTGTAATAACCAGTCTGCAAATGATGTCTTTTCCTCTGTTGTAAATTATACCGTGCAGTTACTGCTGCTGCTGCTATTGCATTCGATCTGGTTAGTAAATAGTACTCTTTCCCTACCATTGTATCTGGGGTTTAAATAATATCCTGTCTTCATACAGTAGCTGGCACACAAGCATCACCCTAATCCTGCTCGGTACTTTGGAGTGCACAGAACATCCTGCTGCTGCAGAACAAATTGCAGCCTTCCTCTCTGTAGTATTTCCCCTCTAAATATTACCCTGCTGTTTTGTATAGCATTTGTTGTATAAATAATACCTTGCTGCCTCGTAGTAACTGATACGGGATACTGTCTGACTGCAGGGCACTTTGCTAGTAATGCCTAGCACCCTGGCATTAGCTGACACAGCAGGGCTGTGCAGCAGGGGGCACGGCTCCCACCCCAGACCTTCGTCACTGTTACTTGTGTGTTCAGCAGCTTCAGAGCTGGAGCTATTCCTGTCAGCAGGGAGAGGGGGTCATGCCTTTACTTGGCCTGCTAGTCCACAGGATCTTGACCCTTCCTGGTGTCTTCAAGATAACAAGCCATTTTGCCAAAGAGAGGGCAAAACTCTTGTCTCTTCCCAGTTCCCAGATTCCCTGCAGCTTGCCTCCTAAACCAACCTTTGATGTTAGTCTCAACGTTGGGTTTCCTGCCTGTTATAGGACAGCATGCAATGATTCAGCACCACCAATAAAGTTGAATCGTGCTTAGCAGAGGACAGAGTGTCTTCCCTGCCCATATTGTTCAGCTCTGAATCTATCCAGCATTTTGAAATGCTCCAGACCAACCCCAGCATGCCCCTGAGGCTACAGCACTCTGTAGTGATGTCCACATTTCTTCTCTGTTATTATTCCCATATCAGTACACCAATAAGCATGAGTACCTTCCTTGACACCTCTCTGAAGCATGTGGATGCTGGTTTGGGTCATTCTCCTGCTCTACTCAGGCAGTCATGTTGAATTAGCCAGCCCAAGCACCATCACCACTCCAACCAAGGCAGCATGGACTATAATAGCTTCCCAAGAAGTGAGAGAAGTTCTTGGGTTAGTTGTTCTCTGCTGTCACAGTGCCATGATATGGGGCTCAGCCAGGTGGCAGACAGCTCAGTCGTATCTACGGTACCTAGTGACATTCCCCTTGAAGAAATTAGGGAAAGTGTCCCTCAGTCTTAATCTACATTCTCCATTAGGGAAACTGTATTTCCCCCCAGACACCCTGTTTCAAAGAGTTTATAACCTTCCGCCCTTCCTTCTGCTAGCCCCATCAGATGTTCTCCTTTAGTCAAGGTAAGGTTTGTAGGCAGAGGTGGTATCTTCTGAGATTTGAGGTGATGAGAATGCTGGAAAATAAATATTCTTTGGCTACATAAGCCCATTTTTCAGCTATTCAATCCACACAGGCCACCTCACTCCTGCTGTTGTTTTGACCAGTTTTGTACAATTGCCACTGGTCTCCTACTTTGAATAAGAGCATTAGACCAACGCAAACCCACATACTTTGGGAATATTATCATCAGGCCTTTCCTTACCAGGTGTTAAGGACCCCTGCTCCTCCTGTATCCTCCACAGCATCTCAGCTGTTCATGTGTGGTTGGAGTGAGAGTGTTTTGGTAGCTTCAGAATCAGTCTAGGGTCCAAGATAAGAATGTTGGTTTTGCTCATGTTTAAAATGGAAACATCTTTCTCATACTGCAGCCTCAGAGTAATGCTGAAACTTTACTCGTGCCTTCATTATGCATATTGGTGAAAGTGAAGACACTAAAATCCATTGGTTGGGACTTTCTCTTCAATCTTGGCACAGTTTATTTCCAACTTCAGTTCTCCAACTGGATTGCTCTCTGTTCCAGAGCTGCAAATGCAGCTGACTATTGCTGTAGATCTGCAGTGCCTCATCCATCAGAGACGTCCCCCTCATTGTATTGTTGTAATTAAACAATAATATTTTGAAACTGATTTGGTGTCAGGGTCATTAGACACTCAGATAGATGATTGAATTTATCTCCCTTATAAAATTATGTCCTTTTGCAGAAGGTGCTTTAGGGACCGAAGGCCGTGTTTTTGCAGAAGCAGCAGAGTGCCCGAAGACACAGAGAGGCACTTCTGCAAATTCCATTAGGTGCCTCTCTCATCCATTTGCAAGTTTAAATTCTGAAATAGTGTGGATAATTTGGCAGGCTATCAGAGCTGTACTAAACAATTTGGACATTCCCAGAAATCTCACGGTATCTCACGAGAGTGCACTCTATCCCTTCTCGTTGTACCAACACTTGAATCCCAGATCTTTTAAAGCTCAGTTTAGAAGCGATCTGCTAATTTTGCATAAGACCAGTGGGGCTTGTTTCTCTTGCTCTCTAAAATGCTTGCTTATAGTTTTAATTCTCTTGCAACATCCTTATGGTAGGAGGGAGGCTGTGTTGAGTCTTTCAGAGGGTAAGCATAGAGCACACAGCTCAAGGGGAGAGGAGGTCTAACATGGCTTTTCTCAGTGCGGCACAGGGGGCTCAAAAGGCTGGACAAACCTGGGGACTTCATGGACCAATCTTTGAGAGCCAGAATGAATATCAGCTGCAGCCCCTCACCTTCCCAATATGCATTAAGTTAAAAATCATTAACTTGAAGTATGACTCATTCAACCATTTTTACAGGAATACTCGTCCTAATTGCTAGAGAATATTTTTGTTTTGAACATTTAGCTGCCAACTACTGTTCTCTCCCATGGTTTATTTAAACGGTGTGGATCAATGTGCATTAATGCTGTGATGGCTTTTCAGTTGCAGCTATGGAACCACCACGATCTGCAGACTGCTCCGTGACAGTAGCCAAATGTTATGTATGATTAGATCCAGTTCTCCTACTGTGTGTGAAAGCCAAACAGGATTTTCCTTGCTATATTGTCTTATGGAATTAATTCTTCTTCTGTCTGAAAGCTGAGTGCTCAGTACAAACTTACGGGGATTTAGACTTCCTTTTGAGACCTCTCCCTGCTGTCTGTCAGGAACTTGCAAGCAGTTGCTTGTCTAGACTAGGTTTTAATACCAGAACTTGGGCTTTGTGTTCCTTGCCTCAGAGGTAAATGACATCTTTTCTACTGATTGCAGTGGTCACTGGATCTGGCCACCAAATAATTTACCTGCCCATCTTATTGGAAGAATTAAAAGACAGTTTGGTTAAAATAGATCATAATTATTACTTGCCTTTAAATTGGTCTTTTATGCCAATAGTATAAAACAAATTTTACTTTTATACCATTTCTCTTGCTAGTGTTTTGTGCCTGAGTTAAAATACCACTGTAGTATGCTCCAGGATCCATTTTAAAACCCACATCTCCCCCATTAATGCCGGAGTATATTTGCTTACTTGAAACACTTTGCTAAGCAGTTATTTTGCCTACAAGGGGATCTGTGTTGGTGCCTTTCTGTTCCTCAAAATGTGGGTACTGTTGGTTTTCAGCTGTTCCATGTACCTCTGAAGAAACAACATTTTCTGTTGCCCTTACAGAATGCTTCACCAAACTCTGGGCAACATTTTGGCACTCTCCCTCAACCACATCTCACGCACAGGAATTTATTTGCCTCTCAGAAAACTTTGTATTCCCATCTAATGGCTGTTTTGCCTTACGCCATACCTCGCTTTCTCTTTTTGAAGGTATGACATATGGTCTTTGTTTAGCAAACTGTAGAGCTGGGCTTAGCAGCAGTGGTTCTCCCAACGTCTGTGGCTTATGTTAAGATTAAATTTCTTTCCCTTCACAAACTACACCTCACAGAATGATTTTATATTTCATGTAAGAGCCTTGCTCTTATTCAGGTTTCCCCCAAATTCACGTTTGTGCTCTCTAGGTTTGGTCAGCAGCATACTGTCTACATTGCGAGATCTTTAAGGTAGGGACTGTTGTCTGGCTGTGGTGGGGTAATTCAGTGAAGCCCTGAGATCTGAGCTGTAATTAAAAGATTATTGATATGCATTCATTGACCCTAGGCTGAAACTCATTTTGGAGAGGCTAATTGTCTCCATCTTTCTCTCTCTTGCAGTGTCACATCATCACAGTTGTTTCCTAAGTAATACCGTACCTAAGCCCATTTATAAATTCATGTATCTATAGAAAGAAATCTCTACATATACATAACATACATTCAGGTCAAGGAGTTTGGCTGGTTTTTCAAATGCAGTGTTTCTGTTCTTCAGGCTGGTTTCACATGTCTTTGAAGGGAACAGACCTTTCAGCATGGGCAGAGTTTTGTGAAGACACTGAGATCTCCTTTGGTAAAAAACAAAAGGCTGTGATGGAGTTTTGGATTTAACAAGGGGTCTCACGTGATTAAAACGTCCTTTTACATTTGTTGCTTGTTTCAGAAAGTGTTGTTTGAAGGGTTTTCTTGGGGAAGTTTTGGACTGCCCCAAAATGGAAATAAATCTCAGCCAGGGAACAAACCCTTCTGCCAGTTATTCCCTCTCCTGTGCTGAGGGGTCCCATTATCCTTTCTGCTGGGTGGATGAAAACATCACCCAGATGAAAACATCACCCAGATGGCCCCCGCCTTCATGGTGGGGTCATTGGCTAGAAGAGGACAATTTCTTAGCCGTCTTTTCCATCACCTTCTCCTTCCCTTCCAGTTCCCTGTCAGTCTCATAAAGTAGGACTTAAAGCTTTTGAGGTCTCTGATGGATAGTCTTTCTCTGTGGCAAACACAAAATAAGCTTGTTTGGTTGTGAATTATTTTGTTGTTATCTTCTTTCTTGTCATGTTTTGTTTTCCTCTGTACAATTTGGCTTGGTTCAAAAACATCACTATAGTAGAAAAAAAACAAGGGGAAAATTTATTTTCTGCCTGGAGTCCCCATTGGTTTCTTCCCAAGAAGAAAAGAACAGATTGAACCAAAGACAGGAATTACTGTTCGGATAAAGTGACTTGACAAGTGAATAGGAGCAGTGGGTGAGTGTCTGTGCCCAATGGGACTGCCCCTATAGCAATGAGAGATGAGCATCCTTCAGTAGCCCCACCATGGTGAAATCCCCCTGGAACGACTAGGGCAGTTGATTGCGCTTTGAGGTGCCTCTGCCCCCCGAAAGGAATAGAGCGATATTAACATTAATAGGGGTCTCATTGACTGAGCCAGCTAAATTGAGTTAAATACACACTGTGTGTCTTGGCTAAGAGAGAAGAGGGCGCTGCATGCCAAAATAGTCTCCTGGTACGTGAATGGTCTGAGCACACAAAAAAGGAAGGAATTATGCTGGGATGCAGGGCTACCAGGTGCCATGAGATGACACTGGCTGGGTAAGTGACTGAGGATGAATATAAAGGTAAAACCTGAAAGAAGAGATAGCCTGATGAGATTTTAACAGGACTTTAAGCCCTCCACACAGACAGGACAGCCCCTGGTTTGTACAGCTGGACAACAGCCTTTGACACTGCTCCTGCTCAGCACCCACTGGCTGCACGACTCGGTCCCTGGAAGGGTGGCGAGGGCAAACACATTGTCTGTGGTCCACATGATCTTCCACCACCATTAAACCTGTCAAGAGAGGGACAAAATGGTCTGGGAGAGCTGGTCTGGGAGGAAATGAGAGGAGACAGCAATCCATTCTCCTGCTGTCATGCATGAGGCAGTTTCAGGGGGTGCAATGCCCAGCCATTGATTAAGCTTTCCTAGAACCAGAGATGGAGTGAAAAGCTGTTTCTCTTTCTTAATCCTTCCTGTACCATTCAATCTCCTAGATTAGTACAAGCTGGCACGGCTGTTTTGTGCTCAGTCTAGTTGTCAGAGGTTTGCTGGCAGAAGAAACTGAGAAGTAGGACAGTGTTCCTCAACACAGCCAAGGCTGCAAAACCCTCATTATAGTCTGAATGTGAAGTCTGTGGTCCCTGTTTATGCTGTGTGCCTTCTCTATAAACTAGAAGTTAAAGCCAGCCCAGTGCCTCCAGAACTGAAGTTCATCACATCAGTCCCAGACAGCAGACAACTTTGATGAAAACCTACTCCAATGTGCTCATAAAAACCATTCCTTCTTCACACTCTGAAGTGCATGAGGTCCTTCAGCACCAGTAGCAAGACTCACTTGCATTATGTTTTGGGGTTCACGTTGCTGCCAGAAAAAATATCTGAAGTCCTAGTGACTAAAGGCTTATGAATCAAAAAGGAAAAGCTCTTTTGGTCTTGGGAGATTCTGATTGCCTGCACAAGGACTGCATGTGAACATTTGATATGCATGTGCCCTTCTAAAGAGTCACAAATGGTTTGAGGATCTGGAAATGAGGATGTAGTAATCCCTTGCTTCTCCACTGAAAATGCCAGTGATCTGCTCAGTAGGAAAAGATGGTTCTCCATCTTCTGGGGTTATGAAGAGAAACAATGCCAAGAGATTGGTAGATTTCAAATCTTCCAGATTATTTATCTCAAGTAGTAACATTTGCTTGGACCACTGGCACTACCTCCAGGACAAGCACATGGCAGGATGTCTTCCTGATTTCCATCCAGTATCCAGAAAGCCCCAGGCCCTCTCCCATGCCATTTGCCCTTTTGTCTTCCAGGTCATCCCAAAGGGAAGATCGATTCAAGATTCTACCTTCCTAGAAAAACTAAACTATGCATGTCTTGAATTTATGAGACAGGAAATCTAGTTGGTAGGAAAGCTAGGGCTGAAACAGCCTCATTTAGGTGACTCTAAGCACAGTGTTTACACAATGTCTGGAATTAATGCAGAGAAAACTTTCAGGTGCCAACTTTGGAAAGAGAAAATGGGGAGCAAAAAGAAGCAGATAGTGAGACTGTGATGAAGCTGGAAGCTCTTCCTCCAGGTTGGATGGAAGGTTGCTTTTACTGCTGTTAAGTACCAGCAGCACGCTATGCTTGGGAATGCAAAAGCCAGATAGGATGTGATTGCTCACCTATCTCTTTTGTGTCCAAGCTGTGACAGTGTGAGGATGGTCAGAATTATCAACTGGGTGTATTCCCAGCACGGATGGCCTCACTAAAGGTTGTGGTGCAGCATGATGCATGTAGTACATCAGTAGAAGGTTTCCTTAGCGACTGGTTGCCGCAGCCATTCTATCTTCTAAGAGGTGTCTTTTCACATGAAGGGGCATTAATGCAAGGCAAGGCTATGCATAACATCACACGGCTGGTACCAACCAGAAATGTGATTGCACTGTATGTCATTAGCATGACCAAAATGTGCTGTTATTAGAGGCTCTACAGCCATTCACATGGTCTTATAGTTCTCACTTGAATCTCCTAAATTTCTTGACTTTCCAAGGCAGTGCGATGTCTTCTATCTACGTGGAACACAGCAAGAGGAAAAATCTTTACTGTTGTGAAGCTGACAGGGACCAGCTTCATGATGTCTCATGCAGTCCTGGTGAACTTTCACATCACATTTCTTACGAACACGTGCCTTGGCAATTTTGGGTAGTAGATTATTAACAGATATCAGACTTGGGCAGTAACTAGAAAAGTCAGGGAAGACTTGGGTCTCCATGTCTATGGATTCTGTATTAAAACATGGTTTCAAAGGCATTATGGATTTCTGGAAAACCAGCCTTCTGAAGGGCTGAGCTGGGCCAGAGCATTGCAAAAGTTGTCCGTGAATCTTCTGCCAGGGTAGGAGCGCTGAAGAGATGTGTTTCTCTGCAGTCACATTCCCATCTCATTCTGTAGCCAGAGAGGGACATTGTCTCATTTTTAAGGCTGCTTCACCGCTCAAATGAGGTTTCAGCCAGCTCACGAAACAAGTGAAAAGTCAAAATCTCGGCAAGTGGAAATGCCCAGCGCAGCCTGTGCATCATTCTCACACTCCAGCAGAGTAAGAGGCCATCCCCAACATGGGGCAAGCAGCTGCTGTCAGTCAGCTGAGCATTACCTGTCCCACACAACCAACCTCTGCATCTGCAGGGGACCTACCTGCCTGTTTAGCTGACGCCTGCTTGGAGCAGGTAGTTATACGGTGATTTAGAGAGGCCTTACCAAGTTAATGGAAGGAGGGTTTCCAGGTCCCTCAGTCTTCTCTCTCCTGCTCTATACTGGATTTAGATCACTCAGATCCTAGGTGCACAGAAACAACAGCTGTCGTGTGTCTCAGTGGGTTTTATAGCGAGCCAGTGCATTTGGATGGAAAAAATTGCCACTGGAAGGGCTTGTTCTTGACTTCCTTGGGTCATGGCCCAAAGATGACATCTTCATACCTGACATCCAGGGAGGATCTAGTTTCTTTTCTTTGTGCTTTAGTGGTTTTTCTTCCTGTGCCTATGAGACCTCCACTCAAGGCTGACAGCAGCTCCAGAAAACAATTGTAGATTGTTAACTTTCTTTCCCTGGGATGCGATTGTTTACAGTGATGGGGGATTGTCATTCCCAGAGACAGCATATCTTGGAGGAACGACATTTCCAAGTTCCATTGCTTCTCTGTAGATTAAATTCTTCCTTCCTATCCTAAGCGAAGGGATAGATCCCAATTACATCCAACTGTCGTGGATAAAAAATAGGGTATAAGGAGGCTTTATGAAATGCATAATCTCCATCCCATCTCTAAAAGTTAGATGTCTATCTGCTCCAGGCTCCCATACTAGCCAACAGAGAAATGGCTGAACCACTCTGTAAAGGTTCTCAGCTGAGACATCTATTTCATGAGGAGATGAATTGCTCATTAGAAGTTACTTTTTTTCTCCTTGGAGTAGAGAGGATTTTGAGTGTGAGCTTCAGCTAGTCTCAAAGGCTCATTGTTCCCTTGAATTTAGAGGCTCTAGGGGCTGTTTGAATATGGCTCTTGCTTTCCCTATTGAGCAGACACTCAGAGCCACGGCAGCTCAGGACTTGGTGCTGGTCCCACACCTTGCCTGAAAGGCTCCGGCTGTCATCTGCTTGCCATAATGGTCATTTAAAAACTTCTGTGTTCTTGAAGGGTGGGAAAATTGCTGGGGTGTGTGTTTTCAATGACAGACAGCTCTGGTTTTCCTGCAAAAGAGCTAGTTTTGGCGTGGCCAGTGGTTTCTGCTGCTCTGAAGCCTGTATGTATAACTTGCTTCTGATCTCTCGGGGAGAAAAAAAAAGAAAAAAAGAGGTGGGGGGAAGAGAAATGCTGCTGAAGTTAATGACAATATAATGTAAAATCAACATAAATCAGGGGAGAATAAGAGCTGATCTGTAATAGATAGTCACCAGAAAAGAGATAAATGCTTATAAGACATTTTGTGCTTAGTAAGACATTTATTTCAGACCATGCCTCTGAGCTTAGATCACTAACTAAACTAGGATATGAGTGTTTAGGTTTCGTTAAGATTTCCTGTGGCATCTTGCTTACTGAAAACATGTCCATACATCCTTGGGTATTCTGGCTTGTCCTGTAGTGTATGTGCAATATAATGAGATAAACAGCCAAATTATAACAAACTGTAAGTATTTTATTGAAGGAAAAGTCCCAAAGATGCTGAAACTGGTATAGCATAGAACTCGGATTACAGGTCCACACGTTGTGGCTGAGGGTTACACTGATACCATCACCAGGGTGTGGTAGCAGAGCTGTGCTCATGCCTGCAACACCAAGGGCTGCTTGAGGGCAGAAGCCAGCTGAGGCCTCAGGTGAAACCTGACATTATTCCTAGTCTTCAGTAAACGTTCTCTGTTTTGTGCCTTATGCACTAAGAATTTCTTGGGGCCGTCAGTTTTCCATCTCCTGTAGCAATTCAGGCAGCCAATGTTACAGGACTGTCAGCGTGTGGAGGACGACATCCCTTGATGACAAAACATCTGAGCAGTTACTGCCATGTGTCTTTCTGATTGGGGAAAAAAGGACTGTATTGTTCCAGGGATGGTTTCAGAAGCAGAGCAGGCGGGAGCAGCATCCAAGCTGCTCTGTACATAAAGACCTTACTCTCAGAATGGTTTGGAAGCCAGACAGAATGGAAATTTTCTCCAATTTTCTTTACAGCTGAAAAAACATGAAAAATCACAGGAGTGCATTTATTGCCATATTTCAGTTCCACAGTTTGCCTTCTCAAAAAAAAAAAAAAAAGGAAAAAAAAAAGAAGAGAAGAAATAAAACTGGGTTTGCCCACCCCCCTCACTTTTTCCCCCCTCTTCCTTCCCTCCCATTTCCTGGACCAAGCTAAGGTTTTTAACAGAAAAGCTCTCAGTCCTTCACAGAGGCTGGGAATATGCAGAGGGACAATAAAGTGTTTGTTCATAAAGATCGTAGAGGAATGGTCTGTAGTTTTACACGGGAGAGGAGAAAACACCGTTTGACTCTGAAGCCTACAAGGCATGGGACATGCTGTCTAAATATACATGAGAATCCTCCTGAAGTCCCTGCTGGCCCATGGTGTCTCCTCAGACCTCATCAAACCCGTAGTCCTCAGTGCTGATGGCTGAAAATAATAGTGCTGAAACAAGGCTAGGTGGAGGTGATGTTCCCTAGAGAAACTAAGGTCTCTTCCCTGGTGAGGAATAAACGGGATGGAAAACCAGATGAAGAGAGAAAATCCAAGTCTGAATGAGTAGTGCTGGTTTTGACTCTTGTTCAGGAGCCTCTTTATAGCCTCAATTTTAAAGGAAATATTGTCTTTGGAAATAGGTTTATGCCGAAGCATATCTTTTAGGTAATAACTGGCATTTTATTAGCTGCCAGAAACAATATATATATATATGTATTAAAGATCTTCCAAAAATGAGAAACAAGGAAGAAGAAAATGACCCAGCAACCTCCATCCAAAAAAAAGACATACCCCAACCAACCAATAAAAATAAAGATAAAAAAAAACCCAACAACAAAAAACAAAGTGACAACAGCAGGATTAAGGGTGATGAAAATAAACTTAATTGCAATAAGGGAGATTAATATGGTCTGGAACAAGTGAAGGCCACAGGACAAACTGCAGATGGGACTCAATTAAAATAGACTAGAAGAGAAAAAATGCTTTCCAGCAAGCAGACAAGTTAGACTGTGCTGCAAATGGGCCATCTGGCTATTTTCCACTGTACAGTCTTACTGTGTAGGCACTTTGTTGGACCTTCCTTGTAGTGACTTTCCCTTTCCTTGCTCCCTCTAGATTCTTCAGTTCTTTGAAAATCTGGGGACAGGTTTGGAAGAGCAAGGGATTAAACCTGTCTGCACATATGTACACACTTCCCTCCACACACACTTAGATTCTCAAATAAACATATTTATATGCAGCCAATTTAGGACAGTCTGCACACAACCCGATACAGAAGCACGGCCTTAGGCATAAAATAAAGTGGCAATAAACTTCAGTGAAAGGGACAGTTGTTCTCTGGGGTGGAGAGCTCCTGAGCCTACCAGCATTTCCCAACTCTGTCTTTTTTGGAAAGGCAAGAGCTTTTCTTGAATTCTTCCTGGCCCAGGCTGAATTCGAGAGGTCCTTGTTTCTGTCTCAGCCACTGGTTAGCGAGGGAGGATGGCCAGGATTTTTGTGGCAGCTTGGTTGGATTCTTCTTCCTCCAGACTGTTTGGTTCCCTGCACAGGGACAGTTATTCTGATGCAGAGGCATAGCTGTGACTTTGTGTAACTTGTACTACCTCCTCTTCTCTTTTTGGCCACAAAAACTGCCCTGTCCAGCTGTTCTCCCAGCAAGTACAAATGCAGGTTTGCAAGAAAGCAATCTTCAGGGCTGGGAGGTGCTTTTGTAACATGGACCTTGCAGAAAGCGTAGCGTGATTGCTGCTGCTTGTGTGTACATCTCTGTGCTGCAAGAAGTAGTCCCTCCCAGTGCTCCCCACTAGATCTTGGACAATCCTCTCTTAGTAGTCACCTTAGGAAGAGCTCCACCAAAGTGTCTGCAGAACTCTTCAATGTGGCTTTTTTGACTACAATACAATGACCCTGCAACAGAATTGGGGTTTGTCAGCAGTGACCTGGTACCTCCTATGGTAGCTCATAAAGTAGCTCATTTTTTTCTAGTGGCCAGGCTACCTCTTTGATAATCGAAAAAGTAGGCAAATGAAGTTCTCCCCAGAGGCCTGTGTTATTCATTACATATATGACAGGGACATTGACTGTATCTCCAACATGTTGCTCAGGTCCACTTTTCTCCTTAGCCATTCAGCTACAGTTGGGAGCCAGCCAGTAAGATGCTGAGCAAGGGACATTCCTGCCACTGCTTAGCCGGCTCCAGGCTTTAATTTGCCTTTGCTCAGTTGTGCAACTCGGGCACTTCCTTTGTGCCAGATCCCATCTCAGCAAGCACACACTGCTCCAGGTTGGTTCTCCCATGCACTAAACTACACCTTCATGCTCCTTGGGCACAGCTCATCTAATCTGAAGTCACACTTCTGTAGAGACAACATCCACACTTGAGCTAATCACCCTCCTCTGCTCTGACAGTCAGCAGAGAGGGCTCATCAGTTTTGAGGTATGTGGTACATAACCTGTTTGAAGTGTTGCTTTAGAATGAGAGAAACGACCTCCCAAGTTCTCTTGTCTAGACAGACCAGATCTTCATCATCTGTGCTATCCATGTCTGCTCAGACAGACCTCTGTCTTTACTTACTTCCAGAATTCAAGCAGCTGTTTGCTCGTTATCACATGCTTGGACAACCCACTAGAGACAGCATGCAGTGGAAGTATTGCAGCATGGAACCAGTGCTGTAACAACAGGACATTGATCAAAGGCATTCCCAGCACAGTGAATCCCAACAAGAGCTGTGAGCAGACTCGGTGTTGGATGTCTTTGGCACACTTAAGGGAAATGAAAAATGGAGATCGACATTGCAAACAGCACCCAGAGGAGTAGGCTGGGTTTCTTACTGGCAGGGAGTCAACACTTTCGCAGAATACACCCAAAACATTGTAATTGTGATTTGTTTAACCACTGCTCACAAGGAAAAGCCATTGCCTCTGCGCTTCTGTGGGATAAGTGGAGACGGAGGCTTTTCTCCATAGCTAAACCAAACTGCAGAGATGCTGCTGGTCCCAGCTGTTATCATATAAGGTTATTTTTCTTTGTGAAAGATCAGCATTAACTTGAAAAAGCCTAGGAGTACATGCGTTTGTCCTAGCTTTGGGGACAAAGTCATTTCCTCTATTTAGGTTATTTTGTTCTGTGATGCCTAACTGACACAGAGATGAACCTGCTCTCCTCCTACCCATTGGCCATGTACACAGAAAAAACAACTGTGTGGGACTGAGAACAGTACCAGTGTGCTATAGACGTAGATTCTAAAAGTCTTCTTACCCAGCCAGCTCCTGTTTTATTAAAACATCTGTTCCCATGTTCTAGGATGTTTCTATTCTTTAGTAGGCAATACTGGTCTCAAGCTGCCTGCCTCTTCTGGCCAAGTTTATCTCATGATATTCAGGGTTCTTCAGCTTAATTCTGGAAAAACACAGAGCTGGCTGAAAAGTACCTGAATTAAGGAGCCTGGAGAAGTAAGAGCTTTTATTTACTGCTCAAGCAAATATAATGAGTAAAGACTCAGTTACTAATGTCTAGGAGAGTGTCCCCTCACCAACTGCCTTCTGCCCTAGGGTAGTCCTTCCCTGTTCCCAGAACTCACGTGATCTTTGCTTTCCTATCTCTCCTTTTATCCAGAGGATGTGAATGGAGAAAATTCACTGGAATGGCAGCTTTGGGGTAATGCAGGTAGAAAGCATCTGAGCCCACCCCACAACCTCATTCCAGAGAGACAGTCCTCAGGTGATGTCAAGCTGGTCCATAGTGAAAGCAGTGACCTACTTCAGGAGGGCTCTGGATACACAGTCCCACAGTTATCCGTTCTTGTAGGAGGTATTCCTTTAACTAAACAAGAATATGCTTCAAAGCATAACCTTCAGTTTCCACCTGAAGTTTAGACATATGTCAAAATGCAGAAGCTGTGTCTGCTTCAAGTTTCCTGCAGGGCCTCATGTGTTAGCAGTGACTGTCTATAGCCTGCAGATGCTCCCCAAAATACAGATTAAGCCCTTTTCCTTCTCCTCCACTGGCAGCTTGCTCCCAAGTCCCTTTCTCCCTGCCTGACATGGAGCTGGAGGATGCCTCGCCTGGGTAGACTTCAGGCATGGCTGGGTGAGATTGAGCAGGGAAGGGAGTCAATTTTACAGAAGTCTTTTTTGCCTTAGGTCTTACAAGGCAGGTAAAAAAATGTGTGTGATATTCATAAAAAAATATTCTTTGTACTGCCTAGAACCAGGCAAGATGCATAATACAAGAGCAGAGGTTGAAACAGCAATACATTCATATTCAGGATTTTAAATGTCAGAAAGGACCATTTTGGGCTGATCTCCTGTGAATGAAGACCCCTTAAACTTCACCCTATTGCCTCTGTATTGATCCCACTAATTTGCATCATCCTAAGCCACATCTTCCAATGTCTGGATTCGAAACTACCAAGGGATAGAAGCTCCGTTGCTTCCCTTGGTACCAGTTCCAATGATCCATCACCCCCCATTGAGAATGTGAGCTTTGTTTCCCATTTGCTTTTGCTTGGTGAATGGCTCCCAGATATTAGTTCTGATGATGACTTTCTGTTAGATCAAAGGGCCCTTTAGCATCAGCAGCTTCTGCTTGAAACAAACTTGTGCGCTGTTGTTAACTTCTCAGTCTTTTGTGTGGTATTGTTATAGTAATTACATTCAGACTTCCTAGTCTTCCCCATAAGGCATTTCCTCCATCCCTCAGATCCTTGCTAGTGGACAAGTTCGGCAACATCTTTTTCTGATATCCTTATGCCAACCCAGAGGTGCACACCGTGTTCCTGTTTGGGTTTATGTCAGGTACTGACAGTAGCTCTCTTGAGTGGCTGCTTTCTAGGACAAAACATCCCCTTGTCAGGCACATTCTGTATCCTTTGTATGGTTTTGTATTTGATTCTATTAAAATACAGTCTATTTGGAAACACTGACCCCTTTAGATGCCCGTTAGAAATATCCCCTTCAATGTCAGTGTCCCTCAGATGTCTCCTTTTAGAGACCTGCCAGCTAGGCTCCTGCTAAGCTGTTTCAATCTGTGTACTACTGACATTACATATCTTCATATCACGGAACCCTGTGAAAGTCAAACCTTATCAAAATCTAATTACACTACGTTACAACCATGCAGGCAGCTTTATCGGACAAACTCAGAATCGTGCCAACTAATAAAAACAAATTTGGAAGCACCTGTTTTATATACAAGTGCCTCAACTAAGATTAATATTACTCCTATTCTTTGGTGCTTAATTAATTGCAGTCTGTATCAGATTTTCCATTATTTTGCCTGGAATTTATGTCAATCAAGCCAGCATGTATTTATGAGGCTGATGGTTGTATATCTTGGCTGACTACTGGCACAGTGCTTCAGTATTCAGGACCTGCCCCAGTGCTCTAGTGCAGATCATAAATGAACGTCAGTGGGACAGCAATTTACTCAGCCAGCTCTGCAAGGACTCTTGGGTACGGCTGTTTAGCCAAACTGATACCAGACTGTTTATCCGTAGCAGATGGTGTTTCCAGTTCTCCTTACTGATGAGCAGAAAGGCCCTCCATTGTCCCCCCCCACAGCCCATCCTATGGGCACGTCAAGAGTCAAACCTCTTTTGCAGCATGGCAGTTGACTTGGTACTGGACATCAGTAAAGGGAAATGGTGAAGTCAGATGTCATGCTGCACAATTAGTTCATGAAACATTGCTTATGCAGATATCAATCTTAATGGGAGAGTCACCCAAACAGACACACAACTCCACAGTTTCCCCCTGAGGTTGTCACTTGCCTGGAATTTTATTCCCAGGCCCAAAAGAACTTGAGACAAGCCCATTAGATCTTGTTCAGCCCTACAGATGCAAACTCAAGCCTCCACGTTTCCCTGCAGATGTGTTCCGGCCCTGTTCTGTCCAATTTTCTGCCAGTATAGGTGTCTCTATTAACTCAAGATTCCACAAAAATAGGAATTTGTGATGTGCCAGTTTGAAACGAATGAGCACAAGGAGGTCAGTCTTTTCCTGGGTGAAAGACTAATGTCGGATTGTACAGGATGAGGTTTATTTTTGGCCTTTTCTCGTGCCAGTGAGGATATTTAATGGACTTTTCTGCAAGGTCAATAGGCGTATACTCAGAATGTTCCCTGTCAGATGAAGTCAGCTGGGATCTTTCTAGATCATAGCAGTTAAACAGCCAATATTTGGGCAGGTGACCTTGAAGGAAACACCAGTGATTCAGTAGGTGTGGTCCTTCCCTCTGAGTCAGTGCTGAAATGTGACACCAAATGATGGTGTGTTGCTGGAGGACATCGTTTTTATTTGAAATATTAAAGCCAACTTGAGCATTTGTGGCTATTTAAGATCACATGATATTTTACTGGATGATAATCCAGTTAAGATTAATTTAGTTGGCCTCCTATATTGCTTCTGCCACTCAGTGTCAGGAGGATGCTCCTTTCCTTGCCTAAAGCTTTCAGAACTAGCAGGTTGCTCTAACTGAGGGACCCCAAGAGGATATTTTTAGGGTGGAATTAAGAGGCCCAGAATTGCATTCTGTGGATATCTTGTGTCAGTTCAGGATTCATTTACGGTTCAGGCTGTGTATGCAGAGTGTTTTCAACAAAGCACGATAACCTTTGGCTTTTCCACCATATAGAGGGCACATTTCCTTTCAGAGCATTTTAAGGTATACAAAATGCATCCAATCATCTGGCCCAAGAGCCAGTGCTAACTTGGATAGGGGATGCTGGTGAGGGGCAGCTCCTGTTCTGAGGTGAAGGCTTAGTGGATGTGATGGACCCTCTTGAGCAAATACATAATAATTGTGAAGATCTGTTGAAAACTTTTCTTTCTGCTCCACAGGGCAGACTGAATCACAAGAGAGAATAGGAGAGCAATATAAGAAGTGATCTATAATAACACTTCAGTCTGTTGTACATAGCAGAGCATCTTATTTGTTTGTCTCATGGACTCATTTCCTGAAATAAGAAGCACTTTGAGACAGCATCCTTCCCCAAGGACTGGCTTTCACTGCCAGCCATGTGTAGGAGGCTTAAGGGACAGCTGAAAGCATTGCAGTGCCCCTCAGTAGCACCCACAGCACTCAGCTCCCTCTGAACATGCAGATGTCATAAACCATTTCTCCTTGTGTTGTTTCTTGCAGGTAAACTATGACCACTTTACTATTAGTGTTTGTGTGTTTGCGAGTCATCACCGCAGCCGTCTCTGTGGAGCTCTCAGGTACGTGCTCTGGTGGGTGGGAAAGTGGGGCTGGTCCATGTGCTGCACTCTGGTCCCATCCCTGAGCACAGGCAGCTGCCAGAAATAAGCATACCCAAGATCTGCTCTGTGTACACACGGGGCTCTTCTAGTTGGATGGCTGCTGTGCCATAACCTCTCACTGTTCTTGAGCTTGGGGAGACAGACAAAGACAGGTTTATGGGGAAACTAAGGAGCATTCCCCTTTTTAAACCCTATCAGGTGTGATATCATAGCATGGGCAGCAGCTACACTGCAGTAGAGCCCTTCTTCATTCCCTTCATTCCCACATCCAGCACTGGTCCAAATCCCATAAGCAACCATGGCACGAAGATCATGGTTGTAGCTTCCCTTTCTGCAACTTATTTTCAGCAGACTAGACCAAAAAGAGTACGCCTGAATATGCGGGTACAGGTTTGCAAAGCAGATATAGGCTCTGGAGCATATGGAAACACTGGATCTTTTGTATTAAATGTGTTATTAATGTAACTATTGCTTTGTCTGGGAACTGGCAGACAGTAGTGATGGCCTGGAAGTGAAGATACCTGAGCAGTCTCCCCTGCGTGTTGTCCTGGGAAGCTCCCTGAACATTCCCTGTTACTTCAACATCCCAGAGGAACAGGACACCAGTGCTCTGCTGACTCCACGGATCAAATGGAGCAAGCTCTCAAACGGGACCGAAGTCGTCTTGCTAGTGGCCACCGGTGGGAAAATCCGTCTCAACACTGAGTACAGAGAGGTGATCTCTTTGCCCAACTACCCTGCCATCCCCACCGATGCCACCTTGGAAATCAAGGCACTGAGATCCAACCACACTGGGATTTATCGCTGTGAAGTGATGTATGGGATTGAGGACAGACAAGACACAATAGAGGTCCTAGTGAAAGGTGAGAACCTGCCTTTGCTCTTTCCTCTCAAAATCTTGCTGCCAAGCCTGGGCAGAAGGAGGTACTTCTGCCCCCATAGGCATAAGCCCTTCCAATCAGGTCACAGATAAGGCAATGGGTAGGTAAGCAGAAGCCATGGGCCAGGCATCTATTTTAGTAGGCTAGGACCAGACTAAATAAACCATTAAAATGAGTCACGGCAGAATATATGGCAATAAAATGACTCTTCTGGCAGAAGGTGAGTTACAGAAACAGTGAGACGACATACTTGGCAGGAGATGGTAGTGGATATGCTGAGCTGTTGCTCAAAGGGGTGAAGCTGGTGCAGGGCCATTATAAGACACGTTATTTCTTCCAAATATTTTAGGAGATGAGATGCCCTCAGCTGGAGAATTTGTATGTTCTGGAAAAAGAAATTCTCCATCATCTTGCAAAGCTCATCCTAGTAATAAGTGGATAAAATAGCAAAAGTTTCTTACAATCCTTATCTTTCTTAATCATGGTTTTTGCTTTCAGTGTAGGACAGGGAGACAGCTTCCACTACAACTGTTAACCAGCAGGTCCCTGCAGCTCGCATGCACTGGAGTACATATGGGACAGTGGAGGCTGGGAGTTCTCTCACAGTCTCCTGGTGAATTTTTCCACTTGACTTAAAGCCCACTTGTTCCAGAGCAGAGTGTACTGATAGCCATCCTCTATGAAGATCCCTGCTCATCAAAAAAATTCAGCTTAGATACATTTGCAGCAGATCTGGAGATTTTAGGTGTATTTGTCTCTTGTTATTGTTGTCTGGGTGCATGTGCAGTCTGACATTCTGCACCCTTGGTCCTGAGCAGGACTTTGGGAGGTGGCAGCTTTCAAAGCTGCACAGCAGCACAACCCCTGCTCTGCCCCACTGGCTGATTTCTGAACTGTGCATTTAAAACGCTGCACAGAGCTGGTCAGGGAAGTATTGAGTCCTCCTGATGGTGATACAGCTCTGTGTTTGGGGTGATGGGTTTCCTCCCACTGTTCACCCCACTATTCAGGTACTGGATTTTAAAGCACCATGACTTTGTTACAGCACCATGGGAGAGCAGTCATTGTCTTAGGTCACCAAGGTGCTCCAGAAGGTCCTGTGAAAGGAGCCCATCAAGTCACCCTTGGCTTAAAGGGCTCAAATACAGACAGTCAGCATAAATATTTAGTTGTTTCTAGCTGACACGTAGTTCTTTGAATCTGTAACTCCTTCGGAAGGAAAGGTGCTGGTTGCTCTCTAGCAGACATGTGACTGATAGCCCTTGTGTTTTCCAGGCATCGTGTTCCACTACAGAGCAATCTCCACAAGGTACACCTTGAACTTTGAGAAAGCAAAGCAGGCCTGTATCCAGAACAGTGCTGTCATTGCTACTCCCGAGCAGCTGCAAGCTGCCTACGAGGATGGGTACGAGCAGTGTGATGCTGGCTGGCTGGCTGATCAGACTGTCAGGTAATGAACACTGGAGGGGAAAGGAAAGTCACAGCAGGGTCGTTAGGGAAGGACTTCTGCAACGAAGCCACTGACTGAAAACGGTTGAGAAACAGTTGCTAAATAGCAGCTGTTGTAATGGCTGGCGTGCAGAGGGAGGTGGTGGGTTGCAAGTCGTTCTATGTCAGTGAGCAAAGCAGAGGGACCACTGTCCTCCTCAGCTGGTGGTGACAGCTAAGTAGACAATAGTTTAATCCTGACCCTTCATCCTCCCTGAAAAAAACAGATCCTCTGCCAAGATGCACAAGTGTGGCTCAGCTGTACCAAGCTGGGCATTCCCCCAGTGATGTCTTTGGACCATCAGAGGGAGGGCAGGGCACCAGATCAGTCCTTCCCCTTCCCCATAATTCAGGAAAAGCCATAAATCATCACGCTGTGCAGTGCTCCACAGCTCCCACCCAACCTCACTGCAGCTGCCAGGGTCTTGCTCCCCAACTACTTACACATCCTCTCTCCCAGGTACCCCATCCATTGGCCCCGGGAACGCTGCTACGGTGACAAGGATGAATTTCCAGGAGTGAGGACCTATGGTGTCCGTGAGCCAGATGAAACTTATGATGTTTACTGCTATGCAGAGCAAATGCAAGGTGATTTGGGGCTTTTATTGTCACAAGATGCAGAAAGGTCTGATCATGCCTAGACTGGGCAACAGTAAATACAGAGGCAAAGGGCCTGGAAGCAAGACAGGTTAAAGATGGAAAAACACATACCTCAGCAAGGCCAGATGTTCTCTACAGCCTCTTTGTTAGACCTTGGACAATTTTAATGTCAAATGACTAATGCAGTACGGAGGGTGGAGTCCATCTAACCTCCACCAGATCCATGCCATCTTGCAGATCATCCATTCAGAGGTATCCATCACCCATCCTTTATGACAGGGTGGAATACTGAAATATTTCACCATTGAAATATTCGACACATCAGAACTGAAATTGTCTTCCTCTTGCCACATGATCTCAGTTTGTTTGGTATGTTTTGCTCCAGTCTATACTCGGTCTGGAAGTCTCCCTTACTTCTGGTCTTTACAGACAATCACCAACATAGGGTTGCAGTTCAGCTGTAATACATAGTATGTATGTAACACACACATCTTCTCATCCTACCCAGACTCTCAGGAGTGGGAAGAGGAGGCAAAGGGAACTGGGATTAAGTTGTACAGTTAATTCCTGTGATAATGGATGGTGTAATTGCAGGCAAGGTTTTCTATGCCACCGACCCTGAGAAGTTCACCTTCCAAGAAGCTTTCGACAAGTGCCGCAGTTTGGGAGCCCGTTTGGCCACCACGGGGGAGCTGTACTTGGCCTGGAAGGACGGCATGGACATGTGCAGTGCAGGCTGGCTGGCTGACCGCAGCGTCCGCTACCCCATTTCCAGAGCACGGCCCAACTGCGGAGGAAACCTGGTGGGCGTGCGGACAGTGTACCTGTACGTCAACCAAACGGGGTACCCCCACCCCGACTCTCGCTACGATGCCATCTGCTACAGTGGTGAGTGCGGGAGGGCCCTGGGACTAAGTGATGTCTCTCTACATGTCAGCAAACACGAGCTCCTTGGCCAGAGCTAACCACTTGCTTTTTCATTTTATTTTTTTTTTGAAAGGGTAGGGGGAAAAGCAGGTTTGGCAAAAGACTTAGGCCCCTCCTCATGTTCAGGTAGGAAGTAGAGCTAGAAAGTAGATGGATGCCTGACCTGTATGGGGCAGAGGGGTCTGGATCTGAGGAGATGGATGTAACTCAGTCCTCTCCAGTCCACCCACAATTTTGAGCCTTGCTAGCTCTCCTGGAGACATGCAACAGGGCTCGGGTGCTTCGTGTACAAGACTTTGAATAGTGGAGAAGGAAGAGAAGTAAACAGAGGCCGGGTCTGACCCTGAAGATGTGTATGGTGCTGTGATGTGGTACAGTCACGTGCCTGGGTTTCCATGCTGAGGTAAATCAGAGACTGTAGCAGTCTCTGACAATCAGAAACGGGGCAAAATTGCACCTGGGAAGTCGAGAGCATCCCAGCTACTCCTTCTTTCTTCTAACTGCACATTTCTGCCCACAGCAAGAAGACGGCTGAGCGCAGTGGTATATGGTCTCTTCAGATCAGCCAGAGGCTAACATTCAAATAGGACTGTCCTCTCTAAAAAAATAATAACATATTATTTTAAAATACATTTTCAAACACATTTGATATAGGCCTATAGTGCCCAGATGCATGCATGGTCAGCGTGTCAGGAAGCCCTGTCAAACCTCCCAGATCCCTCGGAGGTATGCAGCCACATGGCCAAGCTAAAGACTGGTCCACCAAGCCACAGCCTCCTGAGTATCTCAGGCTATGCATCTGAAACCGATGGGCACAGCTAGTCCTTGTTTGAGCAGCTCTATCTAATTCTCTGAATCCCTTGAGGTCCGAGAGGTACTGACTAAAATGAACTAGCAGGAAAATGGAATTGGAAATAAGTAGAGCAGGGAAAGCAGTGCTAAGGAAAAAGCCTGACAGTGTCTCATTATCTGTCCCTCCGCAGCCGAGACCTGCTTTGTTGCATATCCAAGATACCCCATCCCTTCCTCACCTGCCCAGATCTGTTTTATGCTGCTCTTTAAATCACCCTCCTTGCTGTAGGCTGACCTGCTCAATGGCATGTTAAACCTGTTCTCCTTCACCCAAGGGATGTGCCTTGAGCACAAAAATGATTTAGGAAAGGAAAGTGAGAGGTTTTTTTAATGTATTTGGTACAGCAAGTGGCCTTGGCTGTCTTGGTGACGGGGTTAGCATGCTTATATGTGATGAGCTCTTAAGTTGTTGCCTGGGCAGAACAGAAGGAGATCGTGATTCTGTATTGAATGTGAGTATCCAGGACCCAAGCTCTCCTACTTCCCTCCGGCCACCTTAAATTCCTAGCAGCAGGCACTAGAGGTCAGTGCAGACTTGGATATGGGCAAGGTGTTCCAGGGAGGAGAGAAGAGAAAGTCCTCTCTGATTCACCATCTGTAGAGCATGCGGTGGCCCAATACCTCTGGCTCAAGAATGTGTGCTCCATGCAGTACAGAGCCGTAGTGGAGGAAGCAAAAACACTTCTTTCACCAGACTGTCATGATTTCCCTGCTCCTCTCAGAGCCAGGAAATACCTTCCTCTCAGAGGCAGCACCAGTGCAGTACACCTTGCTAGACTGACCACGTCCTCTCCGTTTGCTGCTCTATCTCCTGATGTAGGGGACGATGTTGAGGCTCTTGTCCCAGGGCAGTTCATCGATGAGACAGGAAGCGAGCTGGGCAGCGCTTTCACTGTCCAGACTGTCACCCAGACGGAAGTGGAGCTGCCTCTGCCACGCAACGCCACAGAGGAGGAGGCCCGTGGCAGCATTGCCACCCTGGAGCCCATTGAGATCACACCTACTGTCACCGAGCTGTATGAGGGCTTCACGGTCCTGCCCGATCTCTTCACCACCAGCGTCACAGTAGAGACAGCTACCCCAGAGGAGGAGAACGTGACCAGGGGGGATGTCACAGGGCTGGGGGTTGTACCTGCAGAGGTCATCACCATAGCCTTAGGAACTACCATCGCCACAGAAATGGCAGAGGTGAGCTCAGTGGAAGAGGTCGTGGGGGTGACTGCCACACCAGGACTAGAGTCTGCCTCACCGTTCACCGTGGAAGATCAGCTCATGCGAGGGACAGCAGCCCCCGACGTTGGTCTCCTCCCTGAGCAGCCCATCTCCCCCACGGGTAAGTCACCAAGACTCCAAGAAGCCTGAAGATCAGTTTCTCCTATAGGTAACCATTCAGCTGAAAACAGCCTGAGGTCTTGCCATCACAGAGGGCATTCAGGTCCCCAGAGGTGTGTAGGCCTCTTTGGAGACAAAGGCAGGCAGAGCACCTCTACTATGATAGGACAGGAGGGGGTGAGGAGGACGCTGTGAGCCACCCCATCATCTGCTGAAAAGGGTTCAGTTGGCTGATGCTTGGGGCTGCAGTAGTCACACTCCGCACTCCCATGTGCATCTGGCTCTAGGAAAGGGGAAAGCCAAGGTGAGAAGATCCTAGAGGAGGGCTAAAGGGATCCTTAAGAAATAACCCTCAATGTCAGTGGAGTTCAATGAATGATGCATCTCCATCAAAGTACTTTTGACAGCCACTGGTCCTTGGATTGGTGTTGGGAAGACCCTTTCTGGTCGTGCATCTCAATGGAGGGAGGATCCAATATCTGTTGTCTCACCACAGCTTCTCTTCCCCCAGGTGTGGTGTTTCACTACCGTGCTGCCACCAGCAGATATGCCTTCTCCTTCGTCCAAGCCCAGCACGCCTGCCTGGAGAACAACGCAGTTATTGCCACTCCCGAACAGCTCCAGGCTGCCTACGAGGCTGGCTTTGACCAGTGCGATGCCGGCTGGCTGCGGGACCAGACAGTCAGGTAAAACCTGGGGAAGACACCTCTCAAAATTTCTATTCAGCCATGAAATTGAGGCTTTACTCTGGTCTGTCCTGCTGCTCTGCTCGTCAGCATCTAAAGCCTTCCTGACTTAAGGCTGTCTCCAGGCCATGATACCTAGTGGACAGTAAGCCTGTTCTACCCATTTCCTAACCTGTGTGTACATCCTACAGTGGTGAGCTCCCTTGACATGTAGAAAAAGTGGAGGAACACTTGTATTCATTGCCCCAAGCTGGGTGTGGAGTTCTTTCCAAAACATGCTGGGGGCTCCAAGCACCTCTAATGGTCAATTGTTCGTGTCCTGCTCCGAAGTACATGGAGGTTCTTCAGTCCAGGGTGCATAAGGCTGACCTTAGGTTCTCTTCTCTCTTCTTCTTTTGGTAGGTATCCCATTGTGAATCCCCGAAGTAACTGCCTAGGAGACAAAGAGAACTCCCCAGGCGTGCGGTCATATGGCATGCGCCCAGCCTCGGAGACATACGATGTGTACTGCTACATTGACAGGCTCAAGGGTATGTTCTCCCCCTTCCTCTGGGCATGGCTGTGGAACAAAAACCTTCTTCACACCTCCACATCTATGTGTGCATGGGTGGGATGCAGCGACTCACTCCTGTTTTCTCTCCCATCCCTCAGGTGAGGTGTTCTTTGCAACCCAGCCAGAGAGGTTCACCTTCCCAGAAGCTCAGCAGTACTGTGAGAGCCAAAATGCCACCTTGGCTTCTGTTGGCCAACTCCACGCTGCCTGGAAGCAGGGCCTGGACAAATGCTATGCTGGCTGGTTAGCCGACGGCAGCCTCCGCTACCCCATCGTCAGCCCCCGTCCTGCCTGTGGTGGGGATGTGCCTGGCGTGAGAACGGTCTACCAGCACTACAACCAGACAGGCTTTCCTGACCCGCTGTCCCGGCATCACGCCTTCTGCTTCAGAGGTACCTCCCGCTCCTTGCAAGGCGTGCAGACCTCTCTCCTTGGGGAAGGGGATTTCACCGGGGAGGTTGGGCACACTGGGGTGCCAGTTTGGGTGAAACACTTCACCAGTATCCTGGACTGTGAATTTTTGGAAACTCCCTCCAATACCTTTTTGTTCTAGCTTTGCCACCTGTGGAAGAGGAGGGGGTCACCTCTTTCTTTGATGATGTGCTGGCAACCCAAGTGATCCCTGGAGTGGAGGGGGTACCCTCTGGGGAGGAGGTGACCATGGAAACAGAGTTCGCCACTCAACCTGAGAATCAGACAGCCTGGGGGACAGAGGTCTTTCCAACTGACGTGTCACTGCTCTCAGGTGGGTCAGAGCTTCCCTATCTCCTAGGTCACGCTTGGCTGGTGTTGTAGGGGTGGGACACTCCCAAAATAAATGTGCCACGTCCTTGCTGAAGGGGACTCCCTCTAAACCTAGATATTATCACCATATTTGAAAAGTCTGAGGCTGTGCACACAAGAGGAGCTACATGTGTATATTTATTGAACTTTTGTCTGGGACTGAACTAGGACTGGACCAGCAGAGCAACACACATGGCATTGCCAGAGTACCTTGCAGATTATGTTGTTGTGTATCCAGGATGGGGAAGGCAGGCTAGAATCAGATCTCAGGCCATGCCTTCTAAGGAAGACAGAGCTGAAGCATGGTCAGAGTAGCACCCTCTCTTCCACATGTTACTTCCAACTACCACAGTTACTTCCCTGGTACCTGGGAATTGGCATCACTGTTGCCATTGTCCCGTGTCAGAAGATTATATATTCTGTCAGTTTCACAGAGAAATTTTATTCGTAGTTGTTTAAGATATAATGTTCAGTAACAAATTTGAAGGGACCAAACTATTTCTGCAAGCACATAGTACTTTGTGTCTTTATCCCAAAGGTATCGGTCTGGAGGTAAAGTCAATCAGGAAATTGTCAATTGCTTCTTTAAAATAATTTAATACATAATTTTCCTGTCTCCCTCTGTTTGCTCTTTCTTTTCCAGTGAGTCCATCTGCTTTTCCTCCAGCTACTGTAATACCAGAAGAAACAAGCACCAATGCTTCCATCAGTGAAGTGTCAGGAGAGGTGACTGAATCTGGAGAACATCAAGTCAGTGGTGAAACTTCAACATCTGTGTGGGTATCCAGAGTCCCGGATACAAGTGCGGAACCCACTTCTGGAGGTTTTGAACTTAGTGGAGAACACTCAGGGATTGGAGAAAGTGGATTACCATCAGTAGACCTGCATACGAGTGGCTTTCTGCCTGGAGAAAGTGGGCTACCTTCAGGGGACCTGAGTGGCATATCTTCTGGCATCATTGACACCAGTGGCTTATCTTCTGCAGAGGAAGGTGTATCAGTGTCAACTTCAAGGATACCAGAAATCAGTGGGATGCCATCTGGAGTGGAAAGCAGTGGGATGCCTTCTGGATTTAGCAGTGAAATCTCAGGCACTGAGCTAGTCAGTGGCATATCATCTGGAGAGGAAAGTGGACTCGCCTCTGGTTTTCCTACCATCTCTCTTGTGGATACCACATTGGTGGAAGTTGTCACAACAGCACCAGAACGGCGACAGGAAGGAAAAGGATCCATTGGAGTCAGCGGCGAAGGAGATCTGTCAGGGTTCCCATCCACTGAGTGGGACACCAGTGGTGGAGCCCAAGGGTTACCCTCAGGAACTGAGCTCAGTGGGGAGCCTTCTGGGGTGCCTGAGTTCAGCGGGGAGCCTTCTGGGGTGCCTGAGCTCAGTGGGGAGTCCTTTGGAGGACCGGAGCTCAGTGGGGAGCCTTCTGGGGTGCCTGAGCTCACTGGGGAGCCCTTCAGAGGACCTGAGCTCAGTGGGGAACCTTCTGGGGTGCCTGAGCTCAGTGGGGAACCCTCTGGAGGGCCTGAGCTCAGTGGGGAGCCTTCTGGGTTGCCTGAGCTCAGTGGGGAACCCTCTGGAGGGCCTGAGCTCAGTGGGTTGCCCTCAGGACTGGATGTCAGTGGAGAACCCTCTGGAACACATGAGATCAGTGGCCTGCTGGACCTAAGTGGCCTTACTTCTGGTATCGATGGAAGCAGCGAGGCCTCTGGCATTACCTTTGTAGATGCCAGTTTGCAGGAAGTGACAACCCCCTCAATTAGGGGAGCAGAAGCAAAAGAGATTTTGGAATTCAGTGGATTACCTTCAGGAGGTGAAGATTCTTCAAGCATGGTATCTGGGAGTTTAGACATCAGTGGTGAGCCTTCTGGGCATGTAGACTTTGGTGGGAGTGTTTCTGGAGTGCTCGAGATGAGTGGATATCCAAGTGGAGTGATTGACAGCAGTGGAGAAGTCTCTGGAGTTGATGTCACTAGTGGCCTACTGTCTGGAGAGGAAAGTGGACTCACCTCTGGCTTTCCCACAGTCTCTCTTGTGGATACCACTCTGGTGGAAGTTGTAACAGAGGTGTCAGTTGCACAAGAGGTGGGAGAAGGGCCATCAGGGATGATAGAAATCAGCGGACTTCCTTCTGGAGACAGAGGACTATCTGGAGAAGGGTCTGGAGCTGTGGATACTAGTGGATTTCCTTCAGGGACAGGAGACTTCAGTGGAGAATCATCCGGGATCCCGTATGTCAGTGGAGACACCTCTGGAGTCACAGATCTAAGTGGACAATCTTCAGCAGTGACCGATATTAGTGGGGAGACCTCAGGGCTTCCACAAGTCACTTTATTCACTTCTGATTTAGTGGAAGTTGTGACAAGACCAACAGTATCACAGGAACTGGGTGGGGAAACAGCTGTCACATTTCCCTACAGTTTTGGGCCAAGTGGGGAGGCCTCTGCCTCTGGTGAACTAAGTGGGGAAACATCTGCATTGCCAGGAAGTGGTATAGAAACATCAACAGCTTATGAAATCAGTGGTGAAACATCTGCATTTCCTGCAACCAGTATAGAAACAGCCACAATTCAAGAAATCAGTGGGGAAACATCTGCATTTCCTGAAACTAATGTAGAAACATCCACGATTCATGAAATCAGTGGGGAGACATCTGCATTTCCTGAATTTAGCATAGAAACATCGACAATTCAAGAAATCAGTGGAGAAAGTTCTGCATTTCCTGAAATTATAGAAGCCTCCACAAGTCAAGAAGCCAGGGGTGAAACATCTGGCTATCCTGAAATTATCATAGAAACATCCACAGTTCAAGAAGTAAGTGGGGAAACCTCTGCATTTCCTGAAAGTAGCACAGAAACATCCACAATCCAAGACATCAGTGGGGAAACATCTGCATTTCCTGAAATTAGAATAGAAACCTCCACGAGTCAAGACATCAGTGGGGAAACGTCTGCATTCCCTGAAATTAGAATAGAAACATTCACAAGTCAAGAAGCCAGGGGTGAAACATCTGGCTACCCTGAAATTACCATAGAAACTTCCACAGTCCACGAAACCAGTGGAGAGACATCTGCTTTTCCTGAAATTAGCATAGAAACTTCCACAGTTCATGAAACCAGTGGAGAAACATCTGCTTTTCCTGAAATTAGCATAGAAACTTCCACAGTCCACGAAACCAGTGGAGAAACATCTGCTTTTCCTGAAATTAGCATAGAAACTTCCACAGTCCAGGAAATTAGCGGAGAAAGTTCTGCATTTCCTGAAATTAGAATAGAAACATCCACAAGTCAAGAAGCCAGGGGTGAAACATCTGCCTATCCTGAAATTAGCATCGAAACATCCACGGTTCATGAAACCAGTGGGGAAACATCTGCATTTCCCGAAATCAGCATAGAAACTTCGACAGTCCACGAAATCAGTGGGGAAACCTCTGCATTTCCTGAAATTAGAATAGAAACATCCACAAGTCAAGAAGCACGAGGTGAAACATCTGCATTTCCCGAAATCAGCATAGAAACATCCACACCCCACGAAATCAGTGGGGAAACATCTGCATTCCCTGAGATTAGAATAGAAACACCAACAAGTCAAGAAGCCAGGGGTGAAACATCTGCCTATCCTGAAATTAGCATCGAAACATCCACGGTTCAAGAAGGAAGTGGCGAAACCTCTGCATTTCCTGAAATTAGAATAGAGACATCCACAAGTCAACGAGCTTGGGATGAAACATCTGCATTTCCTGAGACTAACATAGAAACATCCACAGTCCACGAAACCAGTGGAGAAGCATCTGCAATGCCTGCTGCTATCATCGAAACAGCTGCCACATCTTTGGCCACTGGTGAACCCTCTGGTGCTCCCAAGGAGAAGGAAATTCCTGATGCAACATCTGGAGCTGTGACACACTCGATCACAGGCATTTCAGGGGAAACCTCTGTCCCAGACGTCGTAATTAGTAACAGTACTCTAGACGTTGAACCAACACAGGGACTCGGGAACCCTGAAGAGGCTCAGCTCAAAATAGAACTCTCCCCTCCTGCGGTGTCAGGACAAGAGACAGAGACAGCTGTTGCTCTAGACAATCCCCATCTGCCAGCCACCGCTACTGCTGCCGTGCCTCAAGTTTCACAAGAAGCCATAGACACATTAGGACCCACTACAGAAGGTACCGTGTCTGCTTCTTGTATGGAAGGGAATGCATTAGGGAACGGGAGGAAGGGAGGGAGGGAGCATAGCTGTCACTTTTTTGCTTCTTCTACAGCAGAGAACATTAACATGGAAGCAGACTTGAGCAGAACATTATTGTGGTGGGAAGCCATAAATATGTGGGGATTTTCACAGGTTGTGCTCAAGAGCTTCTGTCTTAACAAACAATTGCCTGTGTTTGGGCAGGTAATGCAGTTATCCAGATGCTATAACTGCATCCCCAGAAGCCTCCAGGACCTCCTTCCTCCCTGCCAATGGCAATGAACTAGTGGGAGGTGTCCCTGCCATTGGCAGGGGTTTGGAACTAGATGATCTTTAAGGTCCCTTCCAACCCTGACAATTCTATAATTCTATAATTACATGCCCTTGGGGAAAGCAGCAGAGGACCAGTTCAAGGAAGCACCAAGAGATGTGTATCTGGCCTTCCCCTACTGCACCATAGCAGTAGGCACCAGTTGCTTCTCTGAATTGCTGTTCCTGGTGTACCCAGCTGCATCCCAGCTGCAGTGAGCAGCCCAGTGGTGCTGGTACCTGCCAGGAACATGATGGAGACATCATCTGATTGTGCCCCTCAGGGTACCCATGTCATCCATGGGACATAGGCCAGCTCTCCCCTCTGTGCTGACAGAGGTGAGGGCTTGAAAAAGAGTATTCTGTGAATGGTCACTGAGAACTGCTGTGACCCAGTCCCTGGGTGTGATATAGCTGGGGAAGGCACTAGGACATTCACACCCTCTCTGAAATTGCTCTAAGCCATTGCTATAATCTACAAAAAACAACAATTTTTTTCTTCTCAAGCGGAAACAAGAGCAAAGACAGTTCCACCCACCAGAGACTTCCACCCTGGCTAGTGGATGCAGCTGAGAAGTTGGATAAGATGGGCTGCAAGTCTCTGTCCTGTTTTGTTCCTCTGTGCTGTGTGGACTTGCTGCCTGTATGCCAGAGTGTTTCATAGCACTTGCTCCGGAGCAGGAGGTTGGCGATCAGCAGCTTTGCAGTGCCAAGGGGTAAAAGGCAAAGCAAGCCAGCTGGAGACAAAAATTATCTGCTCTCAACATCATCTGCACTGAGTGCAATGTTTGCATCGAGCAAACTGCTCTTATCCCTTTGGCACAGAGCGTGGCTGCCCTCTGCTCTGTGTCTTACACTGCTCCCTGCGGCTGGAATGGGCTAAATGGGTGAGACCATGCTCAGAGCATCACTCCCTTTTGTCAGCCCCGCTGATAAATGCCCTCCCTTCCACCGTGCCCCTTTTTTGGTGTGTCAGTGCTCTGTCTGTGGTAGGAACCCTTGCTGCCAAGTACAAACAGACACAATATTTAAATCTGGGTAACCATTTATGGCGAAAGCACTCTGCTGGCTTTCTGACGAGCATCTCTCAAGCAACGTTCATGTGCTGTGGAATCATTAGGATACTGCAACAAGAAGAAGACAAGATGGGACATTGTGCTTGCTGGTGGCTGCTTCTTGGCCAGGGGAGGAGCCCAGTCTCAGTAACACAAGATGTCCTGTGACATTCCTGGCCACAGCTTGGAATGCAATGAGGTGCAGGGTCCGGGGGACAGGCCCCGCTTGAAAACCATCAAGGCTTGTGCTGTTGTCTGAAGGTCCTACGTATGCTCAGTTCTCAATGAGTCACACGTTCACGTAGGACAGACACGTTGCTTAAGTATGGTACAAAATGTATGTGCGAAGAGGTTTGCTCAGTTCCTTCTAGCAAAAGTAACATCAATTCCACTCCTTTCCCACATCACCTCCAGAACGAATTCTTTCTGGTTAATTTACACTATTCAGTGTAGGTAGCTGTGGACTCAGTTAAGGATCTGTAAGTGCAGGCTTTGTGAAGCTCAGACTGGTTTCTATCATTTCCATCCCTCAAAGTGTTTTGAATGAGTCACTGCATTTCCCTCTGCGTCACTTCTCTCCCTCTCAGAAAACAGGTAATCACAACGCTTTGTTCAGTCCTGCTCATAACCCATCGAGGACCCCTCTGTCTCTGCACAGGAGTGGGTGAGGGTACATCAGCAGGGTTGTTCCCACAGTGCTGGTCCAGCCCGGCCTGGTGTTCAGGGCTTGGCAGGATGCTGCAGGAGCCCTTCTTGCACACCTAACGGGCTCTGCTTTCGTGCCATGCCCACTGCCACGTCCAAGCCTGGAGACAAACACAAGGCAGCGAAGGCAGGGTTGAAGGGAAGGAAACAAACTAGCCAGTGAGGTTTAGTAAAAAAAAAAAAAACAAAAAAAAAAGTTTTAAAAAAACATTGGCCTCAAAGCATGGCTTTATTTCTCTGCTTTTTCTTTTTATAAATTACCCACAAGGCGATTGCCAGATTCTTCAGAGTGTTTGTTAGCCAACATTCTTGTGAAGTATTCTGAGAGAAAACCATGTGTTCAGCAGCTCATGTGTGAAAAAGCTTGAAAAATGTTCTGAAATTGGAACATGTTGTGTATTTGCAAGTCACAGAGATGACGATGTAGCAGCTGGGGTTTCTTAGCAGGTGACAGGGAGAGGTAAGTGACAGCTGCATGAAGTTTAACTGTAGGCTCTTTATAACCTAGAGATGGGCTTCAGTACACATGCGTGGCTGGCGCTCCCACCCGGGAAGCTATTCTAGGGTAAAACTTCTCTTATTGGTAAGCTTCTTTACTACAGTGTCCCCGTAGGGTTAAATGCAGTCCTGGTCAGGGTCTGAAGGAAGCTCATCCAGGTGGCAAGAAATTGTATTGACTGGGAACTTGCAACACCCCTGAAACAAGGTGAACTTCTTCTAGAGAATTAGAGCAAAGTGATGACAAAAGAAGAAAAACAAAAATGGAAAGAGGAGAGGAGAGGAGAGGAGAGGAGAGGAGAGGAGAGGAGAGGAGAGGAGAGGAGAGGAGAGGAGAGGAGA
>WTSP01025292.1:0-20903 GCA_025331215.1 Actenoides lindsayi | reverse complement strand
GGAGAGGAGAGGAGAGGAGAGGAGAGGAGAGGAGAGGAGAGGAGAGGAGAGGAGAGGAGAGGAGAGGAGAGGAGAAATCACAGATTTCCTTTTTTGGGAAGGAAACACTCTTTACAGTGCCCTGGGGATTGTGAACATGGAAAATCTACAAGGAAGATTCCGTAGGCTGGAACCCAAAATGCTGTTTCCCATATTGTGGCTATCTTTTTACCCAAAACCTCCCATTTGAAATTTAGCTCTTTCAAAAAAAGTAGCCCTAATATCTGTGCCTTGTATTGTGCTCAGAGTTTGTAGGATGTAAGGGATGCCCATTAAGTGTAACTAATTTTGACTAACATAAAAGCACAGGTGAAGCAAGTTCAGCTTGCAGAAGGAGCTTAGAGAGAGGAGCAGGGAGTCCTGTGGCTGTTGCCCTCTTGCCCTGTTGTTGAAAGATTCTGGTTAGATCCAACAGTCTTTTAGTAGGATGATTTAAGAAGAATCATATTTTTCTGCTCTGCTGTAGTCTTTACTTCTCTCTAAAAGCCAGAGCCAGAAGCAGAAGACCAAAGATTAACACTTGGACTGCCAGTATTTTTTAGTATTTAACCAAATTGAAGGCTACGCAAGCACACATCTTTAGTCAGCAGTTTGATTCCTCTCTGAGGACAGGAACCCCACAAGCTTGAAGAATTGTCCGTAGGCATCCAGAGTTTTGCCAACACAGCGGGTTTTTTCGCTTCTGGTAACATTTGAAGACAAATAATTATTAGCTGAAAAAAGCATGCTGGCGCTTCAGTGAAAGGCTGTGGTTTGGAGCACTCTGACCAGTCAATGACTTAAAAACTTCACTCAAGTTGGGGAAAAAAAAAGAGAAATGTGCTGAAATTGCAGCTATTTATTTTAAGTTTTGCTTGTCTTTTGCGAAACAAGTTCATGAAGTCTGCTGCCTGTGGCCTTCAGCCACAGATGAAGATTAGAATCCAAATAAGGAAAGGTCTTGATGGGTTTTCCTCATTCTTCACACATTGGAAGTACAAGGGGTAGAGTTTTGTTGGTCCAGAAAAGATCAACCCACAAGAAAATTCTCCAGAAAACACTCCCCTGATTCATAATGTTTCACCTAATGCAGAATGAAGAGTATGCTCTCAAGAAGGAGATATGGGTACAGGTCCTGACTGAGAGACAATCAAAAGCACAGACCATTTCTGGCTGGCCAGATGATTTGATGTCTCCTGGATATACTGTCTATTTTGCACCAGAAGTTTATTAGCTTAATTAAATCTTTTCTCTGAAGCTGCAACCTACAGTCCTGGACTAGTGATACATACACTCCAGTTTAAGTCTACATATAATGTTTTGAAGGCAGAGATGTCCCAGTTTCCTGAGGTCACCTTTCATGAGAGTGTTGGACAAATCAAAGGTGCCAGCAGATAAATAGGTGGAAATTTGATGTTCTCTGGATGAATATAGCTTTTTAAGGCTGTAGCAATATCTACCCCTTCTGCTGCATGGAGTCTTCAGTTTAATTATTGTAGTTAATTATTTTAATGACTTAATTGCACATCATAATTCACTAGCTGGCTGTGTAATGTTCAATGCCAGCATTTTACTTAAATTGTGAGAGAACTGTTTTCCCCAGCTCCTCCTATTCTTTTCTTGTAGGAGTCACCCTACAATTGCTCCAATGTTTTTCTTGCTGTTTGAGCTATTGGATTGGCACTTCAAACTTCCCAGGAGTCTCTGAAAAGAAAATTTAATTTGTACCTGGATTATTATTTTTTTCCTCAGTCTCAAGAATATAATTATCTAGGTGCTCTCTGAATCCCTGTTTGGATAATTGCACTTAGAAGGAGGCCTGTAAAGAAATTATGAGGGACACAGTAGGGACTGTTGGACTCCTGAACATGCCTTGTCTTTCTGTCTTACCTTTTCCTCTCTGCAGAACAAAACCAGGACTTCAAATCCCAGGACATATTTCAAAACCAGTTACCCACAGCTTCAGGACTATACAGTCTGTTCAGGGTTCGGGTGATAGCATCCACTCTGTTCACAAGCTGCTTGTCCTCAGTAGCTGTCTAAAGAACAAAGCTGACCTTGTTTAATGGGTGGATGTTCTTGCTCTTCTTCCACGCAGGCTGTCATTGAGAGAAGTGCACAGACTGTATTGTTTTAAAAAGGATTGTCTTCATAGCTTCAGATGAAGGATTTTTAAAAGTATTCCCTTCTCAGCACTCACTGACACTGTGTGTTCGTTTTTGCCTGACATTTGCCTTCTGAGGAAAACCAGCACCAATCTCTTTCTCTTTCATTTCTAAAGGATTTCTCTTTCCAATTTCCATGATCTAGTACAGCAAATTGTTTTCAAAGGCATTGGGAGAATACTTATATTGTGTTTAGTTGCACCAAAAAAAAAGTAGTTGTGACTAAATATAGTATGTATCTGGCAATATAAGGGAAATCTTAGGAAGAAAGTGGTGAAACAAATTCAAAGTTTGCATTGCAGCTATGCAACTCTCCTTGCTTTCTCCAGCCAACAGTTTACATCTTCCAGATGCAAGACTCTGTTTAGATTGGATGTTTTGTTTTAATTTAAAAAAAAATAAATCTAGAAGTTAGACCTTGGGTCCCATCGGTAGCAAAAAATAGAAACTATTGTGACAGTAGATTTGAATAATCTTCTGCAACTTCTGGGCGATATTAACTGAAGTACCGATCGTCTTCTAAAGAGCTGCTAATTTTGCGTTATCCTCGAGAGGTGAGTTAATAATATGTTCTAAATGGGCTTCCTATCCTTGGCACCGCAAGGCATTTTCTCCCGTCTTTGTTTTAGAGCTGAGGCTCTTGAAAGCGAGGGCTGCCTCTGTTCTGCATCCCATGCTGCATCACTTGTCCTTTGTTAGCGCTGGGTAATAATAGTAGTCGTGTCTTCTTGTCGGTTGATAAGCACTTGAGCTGCATCTCAAAGCAGAGCTGACTTTTTGAATGACTGCTCACCCAAGCAAATAAATAGCTTGCGTCTGCATAAGATCCCCGAGTGTCAAGGTACCTGGCAGTCAGTGCAGTGGAAGCTCTGTGCTGGGCAGAGCTGGTACACTCAGCATGCCACAGGCTTTTCAGCTGGCTGAAGAGGTGTACAGTGATTTACTAACCTCATCTAGCTCTAAACTCTGTGGAAGTGGACACATTTATGGTATATAAAAGGTTATGAAGAAGCATTACGTGATAGATGGGATTTTTTATGTTTGGGGTTTTTTTTACTGGAGTTCTCACCTCCCGTAAATCGTATGGCTTAGATGCAATATCCTAGGAAGACCCACAAACAGACTTTCCAGAGTTTCCAGAGACAACATCGCTGCCAATTTTACCATTTAGAACTTGATTTTCTAAAAGATCTCCAAGAACCATATTTTCTGGGAGGACCAGAATCAGAAACACTTCCTCCAACCCAGTGGATATGTTTGAGTTTCCTGATACCAGCCTGGTGACGTGATTTCACATCCAAATGGAGACAGGGTCACTGCCCCAACAGCCCAACGGGCTGAAGGAGGAGTTTGGTATTTATGATCATCATATGTTAAAAACATCTTCTCTCTAGCCAATTGCAGCACGCTTCTGGGAAGAAAACCTGTCTGTGTCTCACTTGTATTTGTTGTCTGTTTTTCCAATGCTACCTACAAGTACACACACTTTGTCTATGTGTCATACATAAAAATATATATGTATATGTATGGAGAGATATATAACATATATATAGTCTGCAGAGATTCATTTTTACAGCATATATAATATGTGCAATCATATTATATGCAATACCTGTAAAAGGAAATTCTGTTTCAGTGTTATTTCTCAGCTGGAAATCTGTGGCAATGACTTCATACTTGCATGCCTGCTCCTTTCTCCTAGAAGACCAGGAATGACAACTTACAGCAAGCCTTCTGCATGTCAGAAGAGATCTTGGACATGCCAAGTTTTAGTCCACAAGGCAGAAGACTGCTGAAGACCCGTTATTCCCTCCTAAATATTCTGATTTAGCTTTCATATGTGCTTTGTTCCCACTTCTGCAGTTTGTTTTCTACTTCATAGAGCTGAACAGACAAAGAAGACCCTTTCCTTCCTTGTTCAGCTGGAGACCACTGCAATCAACATGAACCTCTGCTTCTACTGCTCTTGGGAAGCCCAAGAAGTCTCTGGAATTATAATCATCCCTCAGGATACCCCATTTTCCTTTATGCTTTCTATCTTCTAGGATCTCTAAATGTGACTAATAAGCAATAGTCAGTCAAGCTCAGTTCCTCTCTTCTGCTAGGTCTGTGACCCCCTTTTTGTTCTGGAAAGTCTCAAAGTAGTGTCACAGAAACAGGAATTCTCTTCTTCTTACAGTGAACAAAGAAATCCAGAAAGCGCTCATGAGTATTTAGAAGGGCAATCCAGAGGGAAAAAAGCTCCTTCTGTCAGGGAAGAAAAAACTGGAGCAGGAGTTTCAGCAGCCATTTGAGGAACAATTGCATTGCTCACAGTCATACCACCTAGGATAAAGACGACAATCTTCATGCTCCAATGCACGAATGGATTTACCATCCAAGGTCAGAAGGAATTTTCTCCATCACTTAGGCATGTTACAGAGCATGTCAGTTTTAGGTGATGTATCAGATTTTGGCCACTGAGTGACCAGACAGCCACGTGGGCTATAATATACATCTGCTCTCTTATGTCATGGGACACAGAGCAGCTGGGCCACGGTTCTGCAGGGAGACCATATCTGACTGCATATACCCCAACCAGAAGATGAACACAGACCTCAGAGAGTCACTGCTCTGCTCTGGTGTTTCCATAGCCAGCATGTTTATCATCTTTGACTGTTTCCTCACTAACCCCTCTCATCCGCAAGAAGAACATGGAGTCAGCACTTTTAAAGACTTACATTTCTTTTGAGTGTGAAAGAGAGGAATGTTGTCTCACAAGAAGATCTAACCAGCTACCATTTAACCCAACTGCAAGGATGTGCTCCCACCTTCTTCCTTAGTCTTCCTCCTTGTTTCTGAGTTGAACGTCTCTGAAATTTTTCCTTTCTGAATGACTCTTCTTCTGATTCCAGAACTCAGTAAGTAGGATTAAGGATCAGTCTGGAGAAATACTGGGAGAAGAGCTTTTGCTTCTAGCACAGACTAGATTTTATAATATTTAGATACAAACTGCCTCCCTGCAGCCTTCTTCAGGGCACCTGTGCTTCATTTCTTCTGCCCCAAGATGACACAGGATGGATGTGCATTTGGTGGCATTTACTACGCAGGCTTGTGCAAACTGAGAAACATTGGAGAGTTGGGGGCCAAACTCTTCCCATACCAACATCTGTTTTCACCTTCACAAAAGCAAAAAGGTTCTTAAGGGCTGTTCTCTCTAGATGGGAGACTAAGAGTAGTTTCCTCCTCCACCAAAATGGAAGCCACAGCTGGAAATGACATATCAGCTTCTTCCAGCCCCATCACGAACAAGAGACTGCACAGTGGGGACAGGTCTGGAATAAATGGTACAGCACTCCAGTATTCTTCACCAAGGTAGAGGCATCCACAGCTAAGCCTCGAAAGAAAAAAGTTGAGGGTCTCTTAACAACCTTTGAACCAACTTCTTTTCTTCTCTGAACCTTCTACATCTTCACTGAGAAGAGATTAATTACAGTTAGGAAGAAACTAGTAGTAAACACTGGCAACAGGAAGGGTTTTTAGGAGGTAGAGATCTATTTCAGGATGTTTCCTTCACTTATGAGAACACCATGTTCTTCCTTGTACACGCATAGCTGGTGGAGACACAGGCAGAGGTTTATGTGTTTGATGCATCAGGCAGAGACAGCAGTCAAGGAAGAATTACCACAGCTATCAAAGACACAGAGTGCTGTGTATTGGCTACACTTGTACTGATATCTTCGGAGTGCTATTCAACCATCAAGCAACAGAAAACCAAAATCTTCCTTGTAGGGTGGGTTGGGTCTCTTGCCTTCATTCTTCCAGCAGCAGCAGTGGCAGTATGTTTTAAAATAAGACCCTAGCATCTTCCAAGTTCCCCCAGAACAACTGATACTCCCTTCTAAACGAGCAAGGAAACAAGTTCTCCTCTTGGTGGAGTTGTCTGCCCAGAGCCCTAATGGAAGCCCTTGATTTCTTGCAGACACTGATGAGTGCCACTCAAGCCCCTGTCTGAATGGAGCTACCTGCGTTGATGGCATCGACTCTTACAAATGCTTATGCCTTCCCAGCTACGGAGGGGACCTGTGTGAGATCGGTACGGCCTACCTGGCTTCAGCTAATCTTACTAACTGCTGCACTACCTTGTTCCCACCTTTCTCCCCCCCCAAAAAAGCTCATTCCATCAGTCCTGCCCTCATCTCAGTAAGCTAACTTCTAACAGCAGCTTAAAATACACCAGGGAAAAGCTTTGAGGCTCCTGCTTATATATTTTGATCAGTCTGTTCATGACAGCACCGTGTCCTCTAAGATTCCTAAGCAGGAGCTTCTAGTGCGTTCTTCAACTTCCTCTAAGTTTCTCAAGTGAAGCTCCATAGAGATCGTAACAATGTTGGTCACAAAAGTTACCATCTCTTTGGTTCAAGGGTCTTTCTGTTCATCTGTAACAGTAGGAAAACATCTGAGAACATCTTCACCTCAGGCAAATTTTCTCTGCTAGACTGGAATTTTATGGAAAGATGCTTCAACTGAGCCATGAAAAATGATTGTGTTTCTCTGTGTGAAGATGCAGCTGAGAGAAGCCTCATTCACTCCAGGAATCTCCACAGATTTGACACAGTGTGACATTTTTGTCATCTCTTCAATGTGGCATCCTGTGGCAAAACCAGCAGGGAATTTGTATCTTTGAGAAAACATCAAAATTAGGTACTCTGACCTGCACTAATACTTCTTTTTGTTTCTATAAGGAAAGCAAAAGAGTTGTGGTTTGTGGGTTTTTTTTGCTTAAGGCTGATTAAAATCCATCCCTTTATCAGCTTGGCTGAGGAGAGTCTCTCCTGCCTTGCTCAAACAAAAGAGAAATAAGGTTGCAGTGCCTTCTTCATCTTGGCACAAGTAATGGTAATATTTATTGCATTTTCTCCTCCCCTTTCTCTGCATCTCTCTTTCTGCTCCAATATGAACATATGGAGTAGACCACAAGAAGAAGGCTCAGGATCACTGAGCTGTCTGGGCATGACTGGTGCTGCCTTAACATCACTTTCCTAATGCAACCTCATCAGCCTCTGATTGACCTATCAGTGCTGTTGTTGAAGATCCCTGTAACTCAACAGGACACTTCCTTCCCTGCAGCTGCAGTCTTGTTTGGTCCAAGACAGACTTAATTTCTGCCTTCAAAGACCAAGAATTCTTAGAGCTTCACCTACTTCCTGATACTCCATTTGATCTGTTGAAGAAAGCAGAATTTGTTTTTAATGCCTCAGCTAACTACCAACCTTTCCAACATCTATGAGGCTTCTGCAGTCTCCATCTGCAATAACACCAGAAGCGTGGATTAGGAGGAATTAATGTGGTTGAAGGTGACAAGTGCTGTGACCTACCAGGTTTAAAAAAGAAAGAAACTGAGTACAGAAATCCTTACTGGAAAGGGACAGAGGCGTGAGGACTCATGAAAGCCCACCACTCCAAGAGCAGCATGTTCCTGAGAAAGGATGGTACATTGGGCATCTGGAAGGCTGAGATTAAACACATTTCATTTTCTGTTTCCTTCGGTCATAGGGAGCAGATGTGTGGTGTTGCACTGCATGGGAGCTGGTCTTTGCTGGTGGTTTCTCCATTTGCCTCTTGTCCCCTCCACTGTGGTTTTGTTGTTTGTATGGTTGGGGTTTTTTTTATTACTGGTTTCAACTCCTTGGTGTTTCTCAGATGGTAGAAGATGTATAAAAAACTGAAAAATTTTTGTACTTATATAGCAGCTTCCAAGCTTTTTCCTTGAGATTTCATTTTCTCTCTCCACCATAGTAAGTTTCTGCCTCCATCTCTTTTCTCCCATCTTGGTGGACTTGCTTCTCTTTCAGAGCCCCAGAACCACATTAAGAGATGCAACCATTTGAACCTGGGCTCTCCTCCCCTCTTTCATTTTCAGCATATACATCTTGATTCTGGGCATCTGGATTCAGGCTTTGCAGTTTCTTTCCAAAGCAATAAAACTCTGCAGGCCAGCACAAGTGGGAAGAGAGGCATTCTTGCTTGGTTAGTTCCTCAAAAACAGAGTCCAGGAACATGACATCAGAACTTGAATTGCTCAGGAATAAGTTTGGATCACTCAAGTTTTCTAGTAGCATTTGTCACATTACTGCAAATACAGGGCCTTCAATACAGGGTCCCCTCTCTGCGTGTGTCTTGGAAGCCTTCTGATCATTTTCCTGGTGATTTTCCATGGGCAACAGTGCCAGGTTTTGCTTTTTAGTGGAAGTGACCATGTGTTGTCCCATGCCATGAGAGCATGAGCTGCTACAAGGTGAGTTGGAAGGCTTCCAGACCCATGTACCAACTCCTTTTCATCCCTCCTTTGTGTGTTTCAGACCTGGAAAACTGTGAGGAAGGCTGGACCAAGTTCCAGGGCCACTGCTACAGGCACTTTGATGAGAGGGAAACTTGGATGGATGCAGAGAATAGATGTCGACAGCATCAAGCCCACCTGAGCAGTATCATCACCCCAGAGGAGCAAGAATTTGTGAACAGTGAGTGCTGAGGGCAACCTGAGACTGTGCAGGAGTCTATCCATTGGACTCTGAGTCTATGGGCACATTTATGCAAAACGACGTAAAACCCCACAATTTCCCCCACTGGTGCTCAGATATTTCCTAACATGGCCTCACCCTGGCATGGGAGAGGAATGACCATCAAGCCGTGAGGCACAAAAGGGCCCTTCCTCACCTAGGGCAGAATCTTACCCCATTGCTGATGAGGCATGTTCACTCGATGCAACAAGCACAGTGATCCATGCCAACATGGGCGGATCAATGCTCACGATGTGCTGAGTGGGGACACATGACACAAGCATGACACAGGGCAAAAAGGACAGCAGGGGCTAGTGACTGGGAAGGAGACAAATGACTCAGAGGCTCCAGGGACAGAGACAGCTGAGATGGCAAAGAAACGTTTCCAATAAGGTGTAGGGGAACCATGACCCACTCTTCTCTCCCCCTCTGACTCTTCCAGGCCATGCACAGGACTACCAGTGGATCGGTCTCAGTGACAGAGCTGTGGAGAACGACTTCCGCTGGTCCGATGGGCACTCCTTGGTGAGCCTGCTGCAGCTCACGGCATGGGCAGGCACTGGCTTTCAGTTGGGGGGAGGAGGTTCTCCTTGAATGGAAAGAGCCCCGTGAGTTATGTGCTGAGTGCTCGGCTTGGGTGTTGAGCGGAGGTAGCCCTAAACTTTGCTGGGCTCATGTTTTTTCCAGGCCTGTAGTAAAACTGTTCAGCTAAGCTCCTGGACACCATCACGATAGAAATAACTGCTGTAGTGGCAGTATCGGTAACCCATGGTCTCTGCTGGTGAGATGCATGGGTGAAGCAGCAGCAGGGATGAAGAAGGGAGTAGGAGAGGGGAGGGCTCAGCCTTAGGCGAAGGGCTTTCCTCTCTTGGCAGCAATTTGAGAACTGGCGGCCCAACCAGCCCGATAACTTCTTCGCGGCGGGTGAGGACTGTATTGTGATGATCTGGCACGAGCAAGGAGAATGGAACGACGTTCCCTGCAACTATCACCTCCCTTTCACCTGCAAGAAAGGAACAGGTGAGCACCCTGGGCCGTGCTGGCAGGGATGGGGTGCTCAGGCTGTGGTCGTGGGGCTGGAGCGGAGCCCCCAGTGCACATGAACGTGGGTTTTGTCACTGCAAAGGGTGGGCAAAGAGGTGGAAGGAGTTAGCAATACAAGCTGGCCAAGATTCTGAAAGAAAGTTTCACGAGGGCTTGAAAATAAGTAAGATGAACCACCAAGGACAGGGTTTCACATTCCCAGGCAGAGCCATACCCTGGCTGCAGCATCACTCTGGCATGCCACCTTGGTGCCCTCCCACAGACACAAGCAGCTGTAGTGATGCCCGGCTCTTGCTACCTCTCCAGAAGGCAGGAATGGAGCCATGAGGCAGACCACTGCTTAATTTCAAGGCCCATCACAGAATTTTTATATCCCCCTGTCCCTAAATTTCGTGGGCTGAGGCAATCTCAACGGGATTTAAGGTTTGATGTTCAGGAGAAAAGGAGTGCGTGCCCAGCCTCGAGGAGCTGCCCGGGTGTGAGCTGCCTGCTCAGCCAGGCAGGACTCCTCAAGCTCTCCATGTCTTTTACCCATCTCCTGCAGTGGCCTGCGGGGACCCTCCTGTAGTGGAGAATGCCAGGACCTTTGGCCGGAAGAAGGACCGCTATGAAATAAACTCCATGGTGCGGTACCAGTGCAACCAAGGCTACATCCAGCGCCACGTGCCTACGATTCGGTGCCAGCCCAACGGGCAGTGGGAGGAGCCGCGGATATCCTGCATAAACCGTACGTCTCAGCCCCTTTCCCTTCGAGCTAGGGCTGATGCATCCCTGTAGCTCAGAGAAGGAGCGGGGAATGAGGGGAGCATCGTCTTGGGTTAGCTCTGAGCCAGGCAGAAGGGGACATCATGGTCTCCGTGACCTGTCGAAAGCTGCCCCGTGATGAGGCCATGGGAGCTGGCATCTTCTGGGCGGGTGTGGACCACAGGGGCTGGCTGGAGGGGCAGCCCAGGTAATTCCTGCACTGGTAGGCTATTCCACCTAGGGAGGGTAAGGGCAGCTGCAGAGCCAGGAAAGGGCAACAAGGAGCTCACCAATGGCCCAGGCTACTCAAAGAAAAGAACAAAAAAGAAATAGCCTCTGAAAGGGTGAGTTTTGGGACCACCAGCATCAGCAGAGAGAACAGGAGGAGGAGCTGTGGTCCCCCTGAGCCCTTCCTTGGCATCCCCCTGCCCTGGGAGCAGGCAGGAGCCCTGCCACAGAGCTAAGCCAAGGGACAGGGCTGGGCTGCTGACCCTTCTCCAGCTAAGGCCTCCAGCTGACAGCAGCCAGCCTTCTCCCACTGGCGTCCCAGCCTGCTCCCATCCCTGCCTACACCCCTGTCCAATCCCTGCTTGCCTGCAGCTTCCCAATAATTTTGTCAGCTTCAGCCAAATAGCATCTGTCCAGCAGCCTCCTTGCCAGGTTCTGGTCCAGCTGGGCAATTCCAGCTAAAGCAATGGTCCTGCAGCCAGGGAAAGTTGATGTGAGCTTAAGGGACAAACCTCCGCCCCAGGGAGGAGATGGAGGGAGGAGGATTGGAGGAGGTGTCGGAGGCCAGCCACGTAGTGCAGACCAAGCCACTGATTCCCTTGACTCTTGACGTGGACCTGGAGAGCTGCAGACTGTTCCCAGCACGGACCACCGGTGATCAAGAGACCCAGGCTGTTCTCAACCAGCTTTTGCTGCTTCCATCAAAACCCCCCTGCAATTAGCACACTGGAGCAATGCCAGCTTTGAGGGAGACTGGCGGCAAAGATCGGACAGAAACCTTGTCCCTGCCAGCCTGACGGGGCTGTTTCCCCTCCTGTGCCATGAGCATATCCCACCGCCCATGGGTATTTCCCTCCCTGTCCCAGGGGATCAGGGAGGGACTGGGAGGGCAGTAGATGAGATGGGGAAGCAGTCCCCATGCCCACTCCATCAGCAGAGCTGCCCTCCCAGCCAGGCACAGGGGAGGGATGGGACGAGCATCCTCGGAGATAGTGCCTCTGCCCAGGCTCCCAGTAGGCACCAGTCAACTTCACTCCTGGGTGAAGCAAACCCCAGCTTCGGGGGCAAAAGAAGGGCTGATTGTACGTGGGCAGGCAGGCTGGCGCCGGGGCACAGCCAGCTGCCCGCCAGGCAGCAGTGCCTGCGGCTGCCCGTGTTTGTCCAGAGAGCCAGGGGACAGGGCGGCCAGCGCGGGACAAGCAGCGTCTCTGTCCTGCCTCCTGCTAACAAGGTGCCTTTTCTTCTCCTCCCTCTTCCCCAGCTTCCAACTACCAGCGCAGGCTATACAAGAGGAGCCCCAGGAGCCGGTCGAGACCCAGCGGCAGAGCCGTGCACAGACCCACCCTTTAGAGCGGGGCGAGAGAGACCGAGGGGGAAAGCAAGAAAGAGAGATTTTTAACGGAACAGTTATATTAACAGAGTCAATTTCTTCTTCTTCTAGTTGCTTTTTTGTCATATAAGGAAAAGAAAAAAAAATATATTAAAGACAAACCCACCTTTGTGTATATATATATAAAAAAAAAAAATAATGTTTTTTCCAAGCACCAAAGCAAAGCGAATTAGATCTCAGCATTTTTACTAACCGTCCGGTTCCAATTATTTCCGTGCCTTCGGGGACAGGGAGGGGGGTGGGTTTGCAGAGGGCAGGGGGTTAAGTTAAATAATAAAGATGAATATTTTTTCCTGATTTTATCCACGAACAATGTAATTATTTCTGTTATTTAATCTCCGGGGTGAACAGCACCTTTTGGGGTTTTGTTTTTTTCGTTTGTTTGGGTTTTGTTTTTTTTTTCCAGAATCCTCCTACTGCTGCAGCGTGTTGGGGCGGGTGGGGAGTGCTGGGGGGGGCTGAGGTGGAAGGAGCTGCGGGAGGAGGGAGGCGAGGGGATGCTGAGACCCGGAACCCGGGCACTGGGGGCTGCAGCCCCTCTCTGCTTCCCCACCACCCGCCCTCTGCAGCTCAGCGCCCGTCCCGGGACAATGTGCTCTTTCCAGGGGACCGTGCGGGGCACCAGCGTTCCCTGCACCTATTTATATTTTTGAACATATCCTATTTTGAAAGAATGATAAATAATAAAGAGAGTGAAATCGTAACAGGCAGCTTGTCAGTGTTGGTTTTTTTCGGGGAAGGGGGCTGTCTGTGTGGGGTTTCCCATGGCAAGGAAGCAGAAAAAGAAGGGGAGCCCAAACAGGGTGCTCCAGGCTACATGGGACCGGCTCAGCCTCAGCCATCACCCAAAGGTGCAGCCCTGGGGGCAATGGAGGTGAGGTGGAAGTCCCAAGTCCCAAAGAGAGAAGGGCCTGGGACAGGACATCACCCACCCCATTCAGCTCTGGGAGGGGGTTAACCCACATGCCTAAACTCCATCACCAGCAGGAACTGCTTCACCCTCCAGCTTTCAGGTCTGACTTCCAGGGGGCTAATTAATACCCGTTAATGAGGGAACACAAGGCCCTTGCAGAAACTCAGGTATCTGCAGGGCTGAGACAGTGGTGATGAGACAATGTTCAGTCAAGGAGGCGACAGTCCTGGGTTTCAAGCCAGGGATCCCCAAATCCTGTCTTTGGCAGACCCCTCTCTCATGTGGGACAGAGATGGGGCCACAGCCACGTCACTCCAGGGCTTTCTCCCCTCATTTATTAGAAGAGGTCCAGGAAAATACATCTTTTCATAACCAAACACTTGAAGAAGAAGGCACCAGAGTTGTAGTGGCATCCAGGCAAGAGGCACATGGAGATAAGGCACTGGCGCTCCCATGGGGACAGGCACAACGGCATCCTTCAGTGGGATGGGGCTGGAGGAGGAGCCAGGATGCAACAGAGGCACCCACTCTCTCCCTCTGGCCAAATCCAGCCTCACCTCACTGCCACCCTGCAAGCTCAGGGGCAGGACCAGCCTGGGAGGGCAGGCGAGTGTCAGTGACATGCTGCCACCAGGGAAAGGGGCCACTACCCAGGGGGTGGCAGGGGCCAAGCAGGGTAGCAGCAGCCCGTGGGGATTGTCCTCACACACACCCCATGCCAGGGACAGTCCCATGCTGCCCCAGCCAGCAGCCACCCTGAGCCAGCTGCTGAGCAAGATGTGGAAAATATAAAGAAAGGAAACCAAACAAAACAAAAAGAAGCCTCCCCCCATCCCACCTCCCCCCAGTCACCCCCAAATAGCCCTGGGAAATACCCGACACCAGGTAGTCAGGCTGGAAATATCCTCTGGCCAAGAAGGAGTTGTCCCGGCTCCTATCTTTCCTTGTAGCAGAAGACTCCAAACCTGCCCTTGCTGGGGAAGCCGAAACTGCGGACTCCAGGCTCTTCGGGGCCACAGTTGGCACGGGGCTTGACGATGGGGTAGCGGACGCTGCCATCTGCCAGCCAGCCAGCGTTGCAGCGGTCCAGCCCCAGGAACTTCCAGGCAGAGTAGAGGTGCCCCACCCGGGCAATCTCAGCCCCCTTGTCCTGACAGCTCTGCTTGGCCTCCTCCAACGACATCCCAGATGGGTGGTCCAGGTAGAAAACCTCTCCTAGGAGGGAGATGGGAGCATAAGAGGGGAGCGTCAGTGCCGAGCATCATCTGGAGCATCCCCATCTGGAATATCCCCTCCGGAGCATCCCTACCCGGAGCATCCCCACTCAGGCTGAGTGAGCCCTGTGCCCTGAGGGGAGGGAGGACATGAGACATCACCGATGGGGTACAGCATCTTCCCCAGGATCCCACCCCCTGGCCCAGCACCCACCTCTGAGTGCAGAGGAGAAGCAGAAGGCATCAAAGCGGTGCAGGTGCCGGTGGCGAGGGCCGTAGCTGCGGATGCCTGGGGCGAGGTGCAGCCCACCGCAGCGCTTGCGGGGCAGGCGGATGGGGTACTGCACGGTGCCATCGGCCAGCCAGCCCGCATTGCACCAGTCCAGCCCCTCGGTCCAGGCCTGGAAGAGCTGGTTGAAGGTGGCGAGGATGGCGCCTTGCTCCTGGCACACTCGCTCGGCTTCGTGGAAGTTGAGCCTGTACTGCCCGTGGGGAGGCTGGTAGGGGAACACGATGCCTGGGGGCAGACGGGGCACTCAGCCGGCTCAGCAGGCAGCCCACCTGCCCCGAGTCCAGCCCTGGCAGGACCCACAGGGGTCCCTAACACATCCCAAATTCAGGCTGTGGAAGAGGGACCACCCCAGGGTGGCACAGCCCAAGGCTCAGCCATGCGGGAACGGGGCTGCTCTCGACATGCAGGAGCCAGCGGTGAGTTGCCAGCGACATCTGGTGGCACAGGGACACAGGGGCTCGGTCCCGGGGACACACGGACCACCCTCGTCAGGACACACCGGTATATACAGGGATGCACAGACTACCGATAATGGGGGTGCAGGGACCATCAGCACGGGATTGTATGGACCACAGTCCTGGGGACACACAGACAGTGCCTCCAGGTCCCACCCTTGTGGAGGTGGAGAGACCATCATCACGGAGATACACAGGCTACAGGAACAGGGACACGAGGACCAGCATCATGGGGACCACAATCCCAGGGACTCCTGGACCACCAATATGGGGATGGATGGACTGCATCACAGGGATGGATGGACCACAGGAACATGAGCACCACCACCATGGACCCCAGTCAGAGACTGGTGGGGATAAGCCACTACGGTTAAGTAGGGCTTGAGGGCTGAGGGGGTGGACAGGGGCACAGCAAAGGGGGGCATTTCCCCATCTCTAAGCTTGGCAGTGGAGCTGGAGCTGAGTCAGCTCCCTCGAGGCAAGTGAGCAAGAGGGGTCAGACCAGTCACCAAGGTTCATCACAAGATGCATGGGGACACGCATAGCTGGGAGGAGAGGAGGCAGCTGCGCATGATGCAGCACAGCAGGAACATGGGTGGGCAGAGGCAGGAACCGCTGCAGTCATGAGGTCACCCCCAACTCTGACTCCGCAGTAGCATCCCCAGTATCCTGGCTGGGCAGTCTGATCTGGGCTCACTCACTGCCGAGACCCCACAGTCAGACAGCCCCACGCCACCGTCCCATCACACCGAACATCCCAGCCCCTTTCTGCCCATGACTAGGCTTCCTGAACCCCCTCTCAAGAATGGGGTGCCACAGGAAGGCCAGGTTCACTGGCTTGGCACAGGGGGTCACGTGGTCCCTGCCATACCCCCACCTTGCAGCCGGAGGTCCACCACGTCATTCTCGTCCTCCAGCCCATCAATGACCTCGCAACGGTATTTGCCATCATCCTGCAAGTGCACATCACTGATGACCAGGGAGGCCTCGTGCCGGCCGGCTTGGAGGATGTGAGCACGGCCCCTGAAGTCCCCAAAGGCCACGGAGGTCTTGCCAATGGCCACCAGCACATCGTGCTCCTTGGTGTAGTCATCCCGCAGCTTGGACCACTTGATGCGGATCTTGTGTTTGGCTTCCGCGTCAGGCTCGTAGCGGTAGTGGCACGGCAAGGTGACATTGGCACCATTGGAGCTGTAGACAGGGTCTTTGGGGGTCTCCACCACCAATTTGGCTCCATTGAAGGAAACCTCTGGGGACAGGCAAGGAAGGTGTGATGGACAAATTGGGATACAGGGCTGAGCAGTCCCCCCAGATCTCCTTGCAGCTGCTCCGCTCCCTCCCTCCAACCACCTTCTCTTCTGACTGAGCATCCCATTAACATCCCCAGAGCATCCCTTGAGCATCCCCGCCTGATCCTTTGGGCCCCATATCTCCTCCAAGTGAGGCATGGGGGGGACTTCAGCCCCTTGCACTGACCTTCCAGTCCTCCTTTCCACCAGTCCTGCCAATCCCCAATATACCTTTGTCCTCCCCATTGTCGTTGTCGTTCATGATGTTGTTGTAGTAGAAGCCGTTGTAGAAGGGGTGGTGGTAGCCACTGGCCAGCTGCAGCAGGGTGGCCTCCAGAAGCAGCGGGAGCAGCAGCATGGCTGGGGAATGAGGCTGAGCCCTGAGCCTGGGCTGCAGAGGGGGAAAGGGTTGTAGTAACACCCCAAAAATAACCAGGAGCACCCCAGCACATTGTGCTGGGCAGATTCCATCATGGGAATGCAAGGAGAGGAGTGGGAAGAGCTGGAAGAGTGGCTAGTCTGCCCGCAGACGAGGGTTCAGGCAATGTGAGCCATGCTGCCAGACCTGCCTCCCAACCAGAGCTCCCAGTCCCCTCCACCCTCATCCTCCCAGCTGGGTCATGCCACACACCACCCCATTCACCACTGCCACCCTTTGGGGCTGGCAGGGTGCCCTGCCTGGAACACGGAGCTGAGACCAAGCCAGGGATGGGGCAGCTGGGATAAATGGGATACCAGAGTGTCCTTTCGACAGGGAGCACCGGGAAAACATCACACAGGGGGTGCTGGGGCAGACAAGTGGCCAAGCTCCACTCTAAGCTGTGAGCTTGGTTTGCAGAGGCAGCCGAGCGTGCAACCCAGCCGAGGAGGGGAGGAGGGAGCTGAGGACACTGGACAAAACCCGGCAGCACCCAGCCAGCCCGGCCAAGGACCCCCAGCTCCAACCCAGGGCTGCCACTTTGTGCCACAGACGCGGCCGGCATCGACCCCGTGCAACAGGTACTGCTGCCAAACCACGTCCCCTGGGGGGGGGGGATAGCCCGGCTGCCCCACGGCACTCAAAACCAGCACCGAGACCGAGGTCTGGGTGTCCTGGGTACCCAAGGGTGCCCGGCATGGGGCTCACCCAGGGTGGCTCGCAGCAGCGCTTGCCAGCTTGTGAACTTTCCCGGGGCCGGCAGAGGGGGCCCGGTACCCGGGAAGCCTCCAGCAGCCCCTTCCATACCTGGGAGGGATCTGACATCTGTGCCCCCTGCTCAGACAAGGTTTACGATTGCCTGCAAAAGGGTGCCCCAGGCCAGGGGGATGTGGGAGAGCGGGGGCTCACCCCTGCACGGTCCGATACGGGGTAGGGTGGTGGTCTCCAGGGCCCGGGGCATGCAACCGGCTGCTCTCACCACGGGTTGCTCGCTCGCGGGCTCTCCTCTGCGGTTGGTGCCACCGCTCACCTTCCCATGGGGTGCAGCCCACGCTTGCCACCCGCCGAGGTCTGCGGAGCCGGTGCCAGAGGATGCGGGATGCCCCCCATTCGAGGCTGGCACGGCCCCCGGAGCCCGGTGGCAGCAGCATGTGGCACGGCAGCACCGGAGCCCGGCAGCCACATGCCACGTGCTGCCCGCACATGGCAGGGCAGGCTCGAAGCACCGGTAGCTTCACACCTCAGTTTGGGGGGGCATCAGCCCTGGCCCCCTGTGCCCCCAGTGCCTAGCCACCCACCAGAGCCCAGCGTTGCGGTGACATGCCGGGGGGCTCGGCATCCTCAACCGCGGTGCCAGTGAGCATCGTGCTGCAGCACTCACCAGAGCGATGCCCGGCACCTTCTGTGGTGATGCCCAGCACCTTCCGTGGTGATGCCATCCCTCCCTGCCCTCCACGGTAAGCAGGGTGCCCACCACCCCAGGGTGCCCGCCCTCCCCAGCCCCGGCTGCGGGGCCAAGCCCTACTCACACTGGTTGCGGGCAAGCTGCAGGCAGGCGTGCAGGCAGGCTGCAGGCAGATGCACTGTGTTTAGGGCTCTTGCAGGGCTGAGAGGAAGCAGCTCCAGGGCCTGCCTCTTAAAGGGAAACACACGCCTTTCCCAACCCCCTGCTCGCAGCCCGGAGCTGGGGTGGGTGCCCCCAGCCCCCTGCCTGCCCATCGTGCCTGGGAAATGGCCTTGCCATGTGCTCACACGCTGCCTGCACGCTGCCCGCACGCTGCCCGCACGCTGCCTGCATGCTGCTTACACGCTGCTCGCACGCTGCCCACATGCCTCTTCTGTGATGTGCCAGCTGCCAGCATTGTCCCCAGGTTGGAGGGGAGAGTGGTGGAGGAGCAGGGTGGTGGGACTCCGTGATGCTCCATGCAAAGCCCCAGCCAGTGAAGCCACAGTGCCAGGGGAGAAGAGACATCCCTTGTCCAGTGTCCAATGGTGGGGACTGGACATTGTCCCCAGTGGTGTTGAGCACTCATGTGGCAGGAGTCCTGTGGGCATGAGTGGCTCAGGATGGATGGGCTGTGGCAGGTGGTGGTCCATGCCCAGGATGTGCAGGCAGCACCTGCCCCAGAGCACCAGGGTCTAGGGGAGGGAGCTGAGCCACAGGGATCAGCCACTTTGGGGTCTGCTTGGGGCTGTGGGGGCAAAGCAGAGACACAGAAACCAGGGCAAAAGCTTTGGAGTGCTCAGTTGCACCCTTCTGCTGGGGCATCATACCTAGTTTTGGGTGATGCCCTCTGCACCACCTTCTGCCGGCACACAGCCAGGCAGCCCCAGCTGCTAGGGCTGGCACTCAGGAAGGGCAGCGCAGCAATGGCACGGCCGGGGGGATGCCAGTCTGGGGGTGGCTGGTGGGGCCGAGTACACGAAGGAACCACTGAGCAGCATGTGCCCTGACCCAGCGACCCGCTGCCCGGGCCCCGCGCGCCGCTTCGCTCCCTGCTTTGTTGTTTTATGGCAAGGAAATGAGGCGCGGGGGCCCCGGGACGGCGTCAAGACAGAAAGAAAACAACTGGTGCAAAAATAAACCGCCCTGGGGCTGGCTGTGGGGTGAAGGGGGCCGGGACCCCTTCCCAACGGCCCCGCGGCAAGGCACGCTCAGAGTCTGCTCTCGTCGGCCCGCCGCCACCGCGCTGATAGGGAGCAGGCGGCACGGAAACGGTGTTATCTGCTGCCAGCGCCGGCCCGGCAGCCCCCGTCCCCCACGGGAAGCCCTGACCAGGGATGGCTGCGAGACCCAGGGTCTGGAGGCACCGCTCTTCCTCGCTCTCCTTACCCTGCACACCTACCCATCAGGGCCTACCGGCCCTCCCTGAGGAGAGACACAGCGGGGCCGGGCTGCCCGGGGACAGGGGAGCGTGAAGGCCGGGCACGCTGCCTGCTCGCCTGCCCGGAGCACGCTGCTCTGCAACTCACAATGGAGGGGTAATTACACCTCCTGGCATGGAGGCACGGGGCCGCTGTGTTGCCCACACCCCTGGCTGAGGGTCCCTGGGCCCCCCCCACAGCCCTGTTCCATGGACGGAGGAGGTGGTGGGATCATGTCCTGGCTGCATCCTGGCCGCTGGTGCCCCCCTGCACTTGCTTGTCCAAGTTGTTCGTGCTCCAGTGAGACAGCAATCGGGATGGTTCCCCCCACTCCCCTGGCTGGGCAGACAGACAGACAGCCCCATCGGGGCATGCTGCTTCTTGGCACGGCCACCCCATTGTTTCTGAGCTGAGGAACAAGCCACACGGTGCCCGGTGCTGCCTGAGCTGCCTTCATGGCAGTGCCTGCCAGGATCCATCCCCTGCCCAGCCCGAGGAGGGGAGCAGCAACAGGGAAGGTGAGTGGGTCGGTTTTGTGCATCTCTTCAGCAACAGCTCATGGCTCCCATTCGACCACGGCTCTTGTTTGGATGCATCAGACAATGCCCTCCACCTCCTCCTGGGGAGCAGGAAGCACGGAGAAAGATCCAGCCGCCAGCAGCTCAAGGAAGGAGGAATCCCCTTTGCTCCCTCCCACCTCTCACACTATTTTTGGAACTTCAGGGGTGATCCCAGATCTGTTTTCTGCTCCCTGAGGGGGATCCTGGGTGGAACCCCAGGTTTCAGGGTGAGTAAAGCTGCGCAGGGTCAGGGTAGCTCTGACCCGGGAGCACGTGTTCAGGGCGTGTGTTTAGGGCTGGCTGAGCTCTTGGTTGAATGGGAGCCATAAAAATGTCATCCCTGTCTTCCCCGCCTCAAACCCAGCAGCCGACAGCTCTGCCGTGGCCCCATCAGAGAGATTTCCCCCCTGAAACGCCGCTTGCACAAGACGATTCTGGCAGGAAGCTGTTGCCCGAGGCTCAAACTGGGGAGGAAAACCCCCATTCCTGGTGGGATGGAAGAGGTTGTGATCTGCGCTGGGCTTTCCGGGTGGAGGTGAGAGGATGCTCTCCCCGACGGCTGCTTCCTGAGGAACTGTCTCACAGGCAGCTGGCAGCAGCGGCGGCCGACTCAGCAGGCAGCGGGGTGCCGTGGCCCAGCCTGCCAGCCCTCACAGCCTTCCTGCTGCCCCAGCAACACAGCCACGTCCGGGAAGAGCATCCGAGGAACAGGGACAAGCCGCGAGGGGCTGTGCATGGGGTGGAAGGCGCCATGACCCTCGCCAACCCC